>SNQJ01S0181496.1:19273-30571 GCA_010110895.2 Picea sitchensis
TGGAATAACCACTTTTATTAATCCCTCATTGAAGTTTCATTAATTACTGTGTATCATTTACATTTGTGCCTTGAAGTGGGGCCCATTTAATCTTTACTAAAAGTCATTAAATAAAATTTTATTTTCAAAACTTTTAATTGGTTTCCTTTTTAAAAAGTGGACTGTGTTTTAATTTTTTGAGAAATATATTTGACCTTTCAGCCATGGAAATAATTCTATATGAAATAATTCTATATGAAATATTCATCATATTATATTTCCAACAAGTCCTCCTGAGCCATATTTGGAGTTTTGGATCTCAAGATATAAGCTCGGGAAGTCAAGGTACCAAACAGACTTATCAACAAACCATAAAAACATAGTTGACTGTTATTTCAATTTCTGAGAGAATCGTGACCAATTTCACCTCTTGAAACCTATTTCATAATCTTTCGTGTCGAATTACCTTTCCAACAAGGTATACTTTTCTAAAAACGGAGTTTGGGAGATGAATATATTAGCTCGAGAAGTCAAAGACTCAACCACCACCCATCGATTTTCATGATCCAATCCTAGCCCTCCATCCCAATTCACCCTTTTCTTTTAAAAATGTCCATCCCACATTCATTGTGGTATTTAAGTGTGTAATTTATATATGGTAAAACTTACCATACATTCGATGTGAAGCATAAAGAGACTATGGAAACTATGGTGGCTCGAAACTTAAGAAAATTCATGAATTAATTAAATATTTTGATAACCCAGTCAACATCCACTAAGTGCCTAGTCGATGCCTAGTCAATAGTGAGTCATCATCCACATCATTTCCATGTTTCACTATATGATAGGTTTCCATAGGATGCCATGTGTCATTATGTCAGTAGCTACCACATGTCATAGCTTGATTAGCTGCGATGTGTCATCGTCCCATTGGATGCCATGTGTCATCCTCCCATTGGCTACCATGTGCCATCCTCCCATTGGATTATGTGTGTCATGGTATCATTGGTTAATATATCTTGGAAATAACTTAGGAAATAAGATAAATATGGGATATGGGGAGAAGGACGAGAGGAGAGGAGGAAAGGAGGAGAGAGAAGCATACTAATAGGTGAGTTAAGTCGTAGGGATGGAGGGATAAGGGGGTGTGAACTTGTAGTGTATGGAGTGGAAGAGGGAAATAATTCTAAGTATGGATGGTTTATGGAGTGGAATAGGGGATTACGGGGAGGAGAGATGGAGGGATAAAGAAAAAAAATCTAAGTATGGACAAGTAAGAGAGGGGAGAAAGGAGAGCGTAGGGAATTTCAAAAAAGAAACTAAGTATGGAGAATAGGAGAGGGGAATTGGGAGAGTGGAGGATTTCAAAAATAATCTAAGTATATAATATAGGAGTGAGGAGGGAGAGAAGGGAGGTGAGGTAGATATAAATATTTTCTAAGCATGAAAGAGAAGTATCGACATGTAAGAGAGGAGAGGAAGGAGAGTGTAGAGAATTTTGAAAAATAAATTAAGTATGGAGAATAGGAGAGGGGAATTGGGAGAGTGGAGGATTTCGAAAATAATCTAAGTATAGAAGAGAGGAGTGAGGGGGGAGAGAAGAGAGGTGAGGGATAATTTTTTTTTCTAAGTGTGAAAGAGTAGTATGAAGATAGGGAGATGAGAGTAAGTGTAGAAATAAATAAAACCAAGTATGAGAGATAATGAGATATGTCAGATGAGAGAAATATGGAAATAACAGAGTTCCAAGAAAATAATGTGGTTCCAAGAATTGAACATGGTTCCAATAAATTGACATGGTTCCAAGAATTCCAATAACATAAGTGCAGTTCCATGACAATGATCATGGTTCCAAGATTTCTTAGTTCCAAGAAAAATTGGCTTTGCTTCATATGGAAGAAACACTCTTTTGGAAGTTAGACAAAAAACTGTATATCTCGAGCATACAGACTGAGATTTTGAACTCGAAAAATGCATGACGAAGATGAGACTGAGGGATACACCGTGAGTTGATGATCATTCAAAATTTCTTTCTTTTGATATAAATTTTATTTATTTTTAATTTTTCCATGATCCAAATTGGATCCGATAAGAACAATTGGCTATCGACACAGGCTCTAAGATGATCAAAATAAGAAACGTTCAATGTTATGGATGAAGAAGGAGACTGACTTGTTGGCATGAAGGGCCCCATGCCATCATGATTGATGTCCAATTTTGTATGTAATGTATGTAAATATAGGCAGCATATTATTGTATAAAAGAAATAATGAGATGTTCATAAAACCTTTTCCCAATGGGAGAAAAGACAAACAAACAAAGAAATGAAGAAGAAATGAACTAGAGAGAAGTTGAAGCGTTGGGGACGTCTAACCTTCCAACTATCCTCCTAGTCGACTCAACATTCTATATCATGTTTCCCCACAATGAGAGAGGGGCTCTTTGGCTATGAATAAGGTAGAGAGAGGCTGCCTAGATTTCATTGAGGAGCATAGAAATGAACTATAGAGTCTATAATTTGCCCAATTCTAAATAATAAAGAGCCTGGCCGAAGCCAAAAGAATGTTAGTTTTCCCCTTTGGGTTTCTAGGGTAAAGTATGAGTTTATGTTTGATGATTGTTGTGGTTGTATTTGTTTATGAATGGTAAATGTCATGCACTGTAATTTAATGGTCATCTTTTTATGTTTAACCAATGAGAAATTCGTGTCATTCGGATTGAGTTTGCTTCATGTTAATATGGTTCATGTGGGTCAATAAATGAGACTAAAAACTCTTTAACCATATCCATGCATTGAATTTTGAGTTGGAAATCGATGACCATCCTGCTCAAGTCGTTTTTATTTCATTGGGGGTTTCTAATTTTGTTTTTAGAGTCATTAGGAACATTCTCAACTTGTTGGGGCATTTTCCTTTTGCCCATAAATCATACACAGAGTATCTTTAGAAACCTGGGGTTGTCTTGGGTGTTTTTTAGCTACCCACATACCATATACATGTTTTGACAATTGACCTTCTATCAATTTCACCCCCCATACATTTTTCGTTGTTCGTGAATGCTCAAGTTGACTTCCATATGTTTTTCATTGTTCGTGAATGCTCAATCTGACTTCTATACATTTTACCTTGTCATTGAATGTTAAAAATTGAATCCCATACGTTTTCAGCTGCTTTGGGTTGTGAAAATCGCCTTAGGCATTTTTTTGCATCATGGGTTATTAAAAATATTCTTCCAAACATTATTACATGCCACTGGTGATTGAATTCACCCCTAGAACTTTCTTCTAAACTGCTAGTCACTGATTCTAATGTGCAGAGGGTTTCTCTTCATTATTGACTATTGAATCCACCTCTTATATATTTGCTTTAGCCACAGGTCAACCCACTTCAACTTGGATTTCCCTTTGGTTGAGTTCCCTTCTTCATTCGACTAATGTCCCTTCTTGGTTGACTCGACTTGGGTAAATTCAACTTGGGTCAATGCGACTTTGGTCGACTTGGTGTGCCTCTAAACCAACTTGCATCTTTCTGACTTCTTTTTCGACTTGACTTGGATTCCTTCCGGATCATTTCTTCGACTCGACTTCCAGATAGTAGAATTCTTTTTATTTTGGGCTAACTCAACTTGTGGCTAGGTTGGTTGAGTATTTCCCATCATCCAAAGAGCTAAGGTTATATTTGTTTATAGATATTTATGTGTTGGTGAGATGAGTAGGCTATAAGCCTCCCATTTATGGATCATATGCTATCAGAGCTGAAGTTTGAATGCATTCAGTGAGACCTGTATGGTAAGTACTTGCATTGATTACAAAATAAAGGGACAAGAGTTGTTACCAGGGCTAGAGCAAACTAGAGAATCAAAAATGTCAAGGGAACATTATGAAGGAGAAGAGGAAGAAGGTCCTAGGGTCAGGTTGGATTGATTCGAGCATAGTTTGTCCACCTTGACATCAATAGTGTCACAAATGTTGGAAGTGAAGAGCAAGGAAATCAAGACTTTTCATGAAGTCCCCAAGAAGGAAGAAAATAAGCCAGAGACAAAGTGTAAGACTGAGCCAAAGATAGGAAAGTGTAGCTTTAACAAGACACATGTACCTTTTCGTGTAGAGGCCAAGGTGGAAATCAAGCATTATTCTGGAGAAGTGGATGATATTAGGATAAACCAATGGCTACAACAGATGGAAGTATACTTTAGCATACATGAGGTAACCAGAAAACAAAATATTTCTTTTGCTCGGTTGAAGCTTGAAGGCCATGCTTTGACATGGTGGGAGAGTGATGCAGAAAGCAAAGCCCTAGGAAATGAGCCACCATTGAATGATTGGGAAGTGTTCAAGGAAATTATCAAATATCAGTTTTATCCAATAGGATATGAAGAACACCAACAAATATTATGGCATTAATTTAGGTAGAGACAAGGACAATCGATGCAAAATTTCATAACAGATTTCAAGAAGAGAGAAATTCAGATGGGAGTCTCTCTCAAAATTCCAGACATGCTAGTCAAGTATTTGGGGGCATTATTGTTGGATTACTGAGAAGGGGGGTGAATCAGTAATAGCATAATTATAATTCATTTTCTTCAAATGTTATATCAATGTAGAATTATTATCCAATAATGAGCAGTAAGAAATAAACAATCACACACATACATAGTACACCAACATTAAGGAAGGAGAAGAGGGAAGAAGGTCCTGTGGTCGCTGTTGATTGATTCGAAAAGTATAGTTTGTCCAATCTTTGACATCAATGGTGTCAGAGTTGTTGGAAGTGAAGAGCAAGGAAATCAAGACTTTTCATGAAGTCCCAAGAAGGAAGAAAAATAAGCGTAGACAAAGTGTAAGACTGAGCTAAAGATAGGAAAGTGTAGCTTTAACAAGACACATGTACCTTTTCGTGTGGAGGCCAAGGTGGAAATCAAGCATTATTCTGGAGAAGTGGATGATATTAGGATAAAACAATGGCTACAACAGATGGAAGTATACTTTAGCATACATGAAGTAACCAGAAAACAAAATATTTCTTTTTCTCAGTTGAATCTTGAAGGCCATGCTTTGATATGGTGGGAGAGTGATGCAGAAAGCAAAGCCCTAGGAAATGGGCCACCATTGAATGATTGGGAAGTGTTCAAGGAAATTATCAAATATCAGTTTTATCCAATAGGATATGAAGAACACCAACAAATATTATGGCATTAATTTAGGCAGAGACAAGGAAAATCAATGCAAAATTTCATGACAGAGTTCAAGAAGAAAGCAATTCAGATGGGAGTCTCTCTAAAAATTCCAGACACGTTGGTCAAGTATTTGGGGCATTATTGTTGATTACTCATGGAAACCCAACGGATAAACCACTAATTTTTCTTATATGTTCTTGAAGAATTACATTCATTGCAAGCACCAACTCTTTGTTTTCTAGCTACAAATGAAAGGAGGCTACAACCACCCTAGTTTCTCAGGCACAACCTCATGGAACCTCCAACTCCCCCAATTCTCTGTATACAACTAGAAGTGGCTACAACCCCAATGTTCTTCGGTTACAATCGGAAGGTGGATAAGCAACCACTGCCCTGTCCTCGCCAATCTCTAAAGTGAAGTAGAATGATGGAAACCCACTGCCACTACCTAGATATCACCCATTGTAAACCTATACCAATAACCTGAACCATGTATCAAATCCATGTGTCAACCCCAGACTCAACCTCAGAATCAACTTGTACTCATAAACAAGTGCATCAAACATGCACCGATTTGTACCAAACAACCTGTAATAATTTTGTACCATAAACAAGTGCATCCAACCATGTACCAAGTATAAAAATCATGTATCAAATACCTGCAACCAAGTGATCTACCATGTACCAAACATCATCAACTATACACCTCATGTATGTGCTAACTCATCAACTACTTGTTCCTACCATGTACTCAACATGCACCACAACCAAAAATCCCTCATCAATCTCATCATAAAAATATGATTTGTAGCTCCATAATATGTCTTATTTTGTATGATCACATTCTTGCAAACCTTCTTAACTTCAAAAACAAGAGACTAGCATTTTCTATCAAACTTTCTTTAGTCTCACATGCCTAGTTTTGATTAGTCAACAACCCTAACTTGAAGTAACTGGCAAATTTGAAACTCCGAATGTATAAAGATCTAAAATGATATACAATGTTAATCATTGTGGTTTATCTAATTCTCCAAGTGTCACTATTTGGAACCTCTCATGTTATAGCAAAATGGCATACCTTGCTGAATTCCGTCTTTTTCTAGAGGGAAACCTTGTAGAGTGTGCCCTACAAAACATATTTGATGAATTGATCTAAAACTGCTAAAAAAATACTAGAGCCTTTCCCCTAACCAAAACATTTTATCTCACCAACTTGGATCTGTTATGAATAAGCTATGACGCGGTTTACCAAACACCATTTTGACTAGTTTCAGACTGGCTACAAACCCTATTTTCCAGAGAGCGTAACTCCCAAAATACAAAGACCCACAAGTTGAATTTTTACCACGCATATTTGGATATGTTTCTCACTTTCATAGAAATTTCATGGTCTCAAACATTATATAAAAAATTTATAGCTAAAATGGTGAGGATGACTTGTAAATAACATACCTTAGAAAGCACCATCAAAAGAATTTATCCTTCCTTGCATTTCGGCTCCTCTACTTCACCTTCACCAGAATTTGGTTGGTTTAGATATCCACACTCCTAAAACATAGATATTCAATATTCTCAAGTGTAATCCAAAATGAGAGAGAGCCCTGGCCTCTTATTTATACCCAAGTAGCTTCCTTAAAAACAACAAAATTTCTGTGGTCACCATCCCACTTTCCATTTTAGGGTTGGGTCCACTTCTAATTTCTCCATTACTAAATTTATTATTGAAATAATTTATCTTTTGTATTCAATTGAATTATAATACACTCATCACTTCACTTTATTATTTACCTTTTAAAAATCTCTTAAACCACTTTGACTACTTTGAGCTTTTGGGGCTTCTAGATGACATATGAGGGTCCTCCAACTTTCATGGCCATAACTCTCTAACCGTGAGGGAATTATGTGATGTTCCACATACCATCGAAATGACACATGGAAAGCACTATCCATCTAGGATATTTTCCCAACAAATTCAATTTCCTTTCATCTCATTATTCCACAATTAAGGTTCGGGTTCTCTTACTCCCCACAGCATCTTCCCATGAGGGATTTCACCATAAGGGGACCACTTTGAGTTCGGGTCTTACATTTACTTCTTATCAACCAAGAAAACTAATGAGTCATATTTACATAAAGAAAACTTGGGTCCATTACACAAAAAAATTGTGCTACCAGAATTCACAACCAAACTTTCTTAAAGGGTTGGCATCAATGACAACCAACCCTAATAAAAATCTCCCTTTGGCATTGATGGAAACACTGACATGCAATACTAAAAATCATATCACCTATGCTCCCCTAGAACCATGCCTTTGTCCTTGCATCTGATAAATATTCTCCAATTGGAACCATGCCTCCGTCTCCTCGATATGACATAAATTTTCTCCCCTTGGAATCATGCATTTGTCCTCTACATCCGATAAATATCTCCCTTTGTCATCAATGGCAGCAGTATTTCCATCCTACGTCTCCGACGACCGGCTCCTTTATGGTGCTTCCTCATGTACATCTAAGACATAAGATAAGCATTCAAAATAATTCAAAAGATTCATTTTGGAGTAGAAATAACTCCAAGTCTTGGCAAAGATATTCAAAGGATTCTCACATGGAAGGGTTTTGTAAAGATGTATGCCAATTTTTATTTTGTTCCCACATACTAACTTTGATGTTATTTTCTGCAACCCGCTGCGTGAGTGATACTGATTGAATGTGCTCGCTTTTGAGTGCATCAATTGGCTTTTGAGATATTGATGGCACTTGTATTATCACAACATACTGGAATGGGCTCATCATACCCAACTCTGTATATCCTCACAAAGTTTGTTTCCATCCAAAGAACCTATGTACAACATAGTTGCCGCATATACTCACTGGATGTAGATAGAGATACCGATAATTGTTTCTGCTTAGCTATGGCACCAAACACTCACTTGAGTAGAACACTGCTCCACTGGTGCTTCGGCTCTGGCCATCACAACCCCGCTTCCAATCTGCATTTGTGTAGGCATAAGTGATAGATATTTTCCTTGGATACCTGGCATCCAAACTCTTCGCCTTTCAGATATCCGAAGACCTCTTATCGCTAATACATGTGACTTCTTTGTGTTTCTTGGAAATTAGAAGCAATTCAACTACCTACATTACATCTAGTCTCGATGTTGTCACATATAGTAGGTCAGCCAATCATTGACCTATATTTCCTCGATCTGTAGACTTTGAATCATCACCTTTCATCAACTTACACCGGGTTTGCATGGGAGTGATAATCGGTTTGCAATCTTCCATTCCGGGAACCTCTTTAGTATTTCTCCATTTAATTTGTTTTGAGAAATAAAACTTTCTTGGTTGCTTTGACGTATCTCGCCAAGTCCTTAAAGAAGGATAGTTCCAAGTAACGAGCATTTCAAATTCACCCTTACATGTCTTTTGCAAATTTCTCGTTTAACCCGGCCATCATCACTACCAAAAATACTATCATCAACATAAACTTCACTAATAAAATATTATCTTGATTTACCTTGATGTAGAGGTTGTTGTCTCCGCTTCCTTTCTCTCTCGGGAACCTTTGGCCGCCAAGTGCATAATTTCTTATCCAGCTTTGGAGTACCATGCTCTAGGAGGTTGTTTTAGACCATACAAGGCCTTCTTAATTTTACACACATAGTTCTGTGTTCTCTGACAACCTAAATCCTTCTAGTTGTTCAATACTTCTTTCTTCTGCCCCATTCAAAAACTGATTTTACGTCCATCCGATAGTTTTAACATTTTTGAGCATGCATAAGCTGGGAAAACAAACGGATTGCTTCCCATTCCGCAACCTACAAATGTCTCTTCAAAGTCGCATTCCTTCAATTTGTGCATATCCTTACATACCAATCTAGCTTTTGTTCCTTGTAACCTATCCATCTTCATTCAATTTATTCCTAAAACCAATTTTGTAAGGTCTATCACATTCTTATTCTTTTGGTCTTGGAACCACCCTCTAAGTGCCATTTTTCTATTTGATCCAATTCTTCATCCACATGGCCTTATTCCAAATTCACCCTGCCCACGCCTTCAAAAATAGTTTGGTTCAATTGTAAGAGTGTTAGGTGTGTTTTTTCCGGTGAACGGATTTTGTTGTCTCAGCCTCCATCTCTTTGTTTCTGATAATTTGATCCGAATGATGATTCTTTTGTACTCACTTTCTAGGTGCCTTTGGAGATGTTTGCTGAACTTTCTCTTCTACTTCCTCGTCGTATCTTCATCTTCATCTTCCCTCTTCTTCTTTCTTTTTTCATCTTCTTCTTCAAAAATTTGTTTCATTGATTTGCTATCTTCTATGAGTCAATCAATCGCCTTTCTACTCAATTGTTATGTTGATGCTCTTACAACTTTATTTAATCTTAGATTGTAACACTTGTATGCTTTCCCTTTGTACTTTGAGTAACCAACAAGTATTCCTTTTGTCCACCTAGAGTCAAACTTTCCTATTCTTTCCATATTCTCTTTTGATGTAGCATTTTCTTCCAAAACTATGAAGCACTTCACATTTGTTGGTCTTCCTTTCCATAGCTCGTAGGGAGTTTTACTCAGTGTTGTTTCGAAAGCATTACTCTATTTTGAATGTGAATTGTTGTATGCAATCCCTATGTCCAAAAAATATCTATCAACTTCGAATCCATTATCATTGTTCGGTGCTTTCATTTCTTGTACTATCCCTGTTTCTTTTCTTTCAACAACTCATTATAAGTTGAGGTGTCCTAATGCATGGAGAATTGCTTTTTTATTCCACAGCGATTACAAGAGGTCCATAAATTCTTTTCAGGTGAATTCTCCTCCATTATCCCATCTTAAGCATTTGATTCTTGAATCCATCTCATTTTCAACCATTTCCTTTTGTAGATATTGGAAATTTTCAAAATCTTTACATTTGTTCTTGAGAAAGAAAAACTACAGTCATTCTTTTATAATCATCAACTAACTAATAGCATAAAGTATCTCACCTTTTAATCCTTTTGTTGTTACCTAATCCAGATCAATATGCACAATTTCCAAGTGTCTTTTGTTGTTGAATATTCCTTTCGATTTGAATCGGGTCTCTTTGTTCGTTTCTCCTTGTTGGCAATGCTTGCCAAAAGTGTTGGTTGGTTTCGCGGATTCAGGCATTTCTCCTGACTGGCTTCTTTTGTTGACTTTGGCATATCGTATGCGGAATCCATTATTTTGTGCCATAGCCAGATCTCATCTTCCCTCTTTCCTAGACAACACTTTTCATTTCCAATTTCACTTAACATATATATGCTGTTTGAAGTTCTTGTACCGAAGCCACCACTCGAACCTTCTTTTCATTCACACCTTTTGTGAATCGAAAGTAATTCTATGACCTTGGTCACACATTTGACTCCACACTTAAAACATTATGTTTCATTTCTTTCCTACTAGTAGAACATTTTCTACCTTTTCATTCTTGTTCCTAATTCGGACCGTGTCTTTCCAATGATTTTGATGAATCATCATTTCCAAAGGAGACTGATCCATCTCTTTCCTTTCGTAATGTAATAAACTTGTCTCTATCACCTGCCATGTGTTTTGAACATCCACTCTCAACATACCAACCACGTTTCTTCTATTTATCTTATAGAGCCACTGTGCATTCTTCATTGCTATAATGCTCTTGCTTTCTTATCCATGTCATTTTCTGAGGTTCTTATTTATGATTTTGTTGAGGTTCTTTAGGAAGGACTGTCATTCTGCAATTTTTGGCCATGTGTCCAAAATTGTTACATTTGTAACATTCCACTTTATTGCTCAAAGATTCAAACCTTTTGTAACTTCTTCTCTGTGTTTCACTAGGTCTTCTTGAATAACCCCTTTGTGTATGGCTCTCAAAGTAGTTATTGTTCCTTTTGTTAGCTCTACAATTTACATCTTTATGTCCAAAATTATTACATGCATAACATAAACCAAAAATATATAGTTTGATACCTGGTAGTTGAAGATCTTATGAAATGAGGATCTCTTTTGAATCCTTCTTCTTCTTAAGGCCTGTCTATTTGTTGTTGATTCTGAAATATGAATCTTCTCGGTGGAGGAGTGTCCTTGTAATCTTCCTTGTATATCTTTTTATCCCCTTTGATTGTTTCTGCATAAATTTTTGGATTT
>SNQJ01S0181497.1:7000-26360 GCA_010110895.2 Picea sitchensis
GTTTCCCTCAGGTTGTAGCCTGAGAAACTAGGGGGTTGGAGCCTCCTTCCAATTGCAGCTGGAAAACAAAGGAAGTTGGTGCTTCCAATGAATGCAATTCTTCAAGACATATAAGAAAAAGAATTCTGTGGTTTTCTCTCAATTTGGGTTTCCACGTAAAACATTGTTGTACTATGTATGTGTGTTATTGCTCATTTCTTATTTCTCATTATTGGATAATAATTGTACATTGATATAACACTTGGATTATTTGGAAAAAAAGGATTATAATTACGCTATTACTAATTCACCCCCCGTTTCAGTAATCCAACATTTGGTATCAGAGAAGGTTCCTTCAGAAATCAGTTTAACCACTGAAAGGTAGATCATGGAGAGTACCAACTCATATAAAAATGGAATACCACACTTTGATGGACAGAAGTATGATTTTTGGAGCATAAGGATGAAGACATATATATAGGCACAAGGGTTTGAAATTTGGAAATCAATTGTAGATGGATACATAGTACCAACAGTTCCACCAACAAATGACAAAGCAGTGAAAATTGGTCAGAATAATTCCAAAGCTACAAATGCACTTTTGAATGGTCTGAGTGAAACAATATTCACCAAAGTTTCACATTGTAAATCTGCTACAGAGATTTCGGACAAGCTTCGAAATATTTATGAAGGATATACAAAAGTCAAAGAAACAAAAAATCAAACTTACAGAGGTTAATTCAAACAACTAAAAATGAAGGAATATGAGAATATTGCATCCTACTTCTTAAGAGTTGACGAAACAGTGAATGCAATCATAGGATTGGGAGAAGAAATCGAAGAATATATAAGTGTTAAAAAGGTACTAAGATCTCTTCCTATGAGATTCAACCCTAAGATATCAGCACTATAATAAAGATTGGATCTGAACTCAATAAGCATGGACTAACTGCATGGAATCTTCACAACATATGAAATGAGAACTGAACAGGAAAATCCATATATAAAGAAGCAGCCTTCAAAGCATCCAAAATATAAAAGAAAAAGAAAAATGAACACGAAGAATATAGTAGCAGCAACGACATCTCAGAAGATGATAAAGAAGTGGCTAACTTTGTCAAAATATTGAACAAGGGAACCAATGGTAGGTATAGAGGTAAGCTTCCTTTAATTTGTTTTAATTGTGATGGTATTGGTCATTTTTCTAACAAATGTCCTCATAATAAAAAGAGAAATGATGAAGGTTACTCAAAAGGAAAACACACATATAAAGGAAAAATAACTACAAAGAAATATTTTAAGAAAAGCTTATGCATCAAAGAAGACATCTCATCATCAGATGAAGATGAAATCAGTGGCAGTGAGACAGGAAGAGTTCTATTCATGGCAGTAAAAGATTCTGACAAAGAATACTCCAAAGAAGAATATGAAGAAGTCGAAGAAGGATATGAAGAAGTCAAAGATGAAATTGAAGAGGAAGAAGTTGACTATCGAGAAGAATTAATGAGTTCCATAGAAGTTATCATAAGAAAAGAGAAGAAAAAGAAGAAACTACAAGCAAAACTAGACAAGAAAAAGGACACTTGAGAACTAGAACAAATGATCACAAGATTGAAGGTTCAAATAGAAGAAGATAAAAGAATTTAAGAAGCACCCAAAGAACAACTAGAAGAAAAGGACAATATCATTGGAAACTTGGAAGTAGAGATTGTCCCACTAAGAAAGGATATTCAAAATAAAAATATGCAGAATAGCTCAAAAGTTTTGGATGACATTATCAACAATAAAAAATCTCATCTTGACAAGTATGGATGTGGATACAATCAGACAGAAAAGGGATCAAGCTCCAAAACAACAGAGAAAGAAACAAATCCAAAAATCTATGCAGAAACAATCAAAGGGGATATGAAGATATACAAGGAAGATTACAGGGACACTCCTCCACCGAGAAGATTCAGATTTCAGAATAAAAAATAGACAGATAGGCCTCAAGAAGAAGAAGGATTCACAAGAGCACCTTCTTTCATAAGCTCTTCAACTCCCAGGTATCAAAATATATTTTTTGTTTTATGTTATGCATGTAATACTTTTGGTCATAAAGCTGTGAATTGCAGTTCTAACAATAGGAACAATAACAACTTTGAGAGTCATACACAAAGGGTTTACTCAAGAACACCTAGTGAAACATAAAGAAGAAGTTACAACAGGTTTGAATCTTTGAGCACTAAAGTGGAATGTTACAAATGTAACAATTTTGGACACATGGCCAAAAATTGTAGAATGATAGTCCCTCCTAAAGAACCTCAACAGAATAACAACAGTCACAGACAATAACCTCAGAAAATGACATGGATAAGAAAGCAATGTCAATATAGCAATGAAGAATGCACAATCGCTCTACAAGCTAAGAAGAAGAAACATGATTGGTATGTTGACAACGGGTGTTCAAAACACATCAGAGGTGATAGAGACAAATTTATTACATTGCGAAAGGAAAGAAATGGATCAGTCTCCTTCAGAAATGATAATTCAACCAAAATCATTGGAGAAGGCACAATCCAAATTGGGAACAAGAATAAAAAGGCACAAAATGTTCTACTGGTAGAATATA
Source organism: Picea sitchensis (assembly GCA_010110895.2). Lineage (NCBI taxonomy): Eukaryota > Viridiplantae > Streptophyta > Pinopsida > Pinales > Pinaceae > Picea > Picea sitchensis. The sequence goes on from SNQJ01S0181497.1 coordinate 9,591, forward strand.
TGAAACATAATATTCTAAGTGTGATTCAAATATGTGACCAAGGTCATAAAGTTACTTTCGATTCACAAAAGTGTTAGATAAGAAGAGAAGGTTCAACGAAATTGGTCGGTACAGCTGCAAGAACTTCAAAAACCATATATGTGTTAAGTGAAATTGGAAATGAAAAGTGTTGTCTATGAAAGGAATATGAAAGTTGGCTATGGCACAGAAGAATGGGTCACATTCATTTTGATAACCTTGTCAAAGTCAACAAAAGAGAAGAAGTCAGAGAAATGCCCCAGATCACGAAACCAACCAACACTTTATGCAAGCATTTTCAACAAGGAAAGCAAACAAAGACCAAGTTCAAATCAAAGGAATACTCAACAACAAGACCAATGGAAATTGTGCATACTGATCTAGTTGGACCAACTACAACAAAGGTCTTAAAATGTGAGAGATACTTTATGTTATTAGTTGATGATTATACAAGAATGATTGCAGTTTTCTTTCTCAAGAACAAGTCAAAATCTTTTGAAAACTTCAAGATCTACAAGGAAATGGTTGAAAATGAGATGTATTCAAGAATCAAATGCTTGAGATCTGATAATGGAGGAGAGTTCACTTCAAAGGAATTTATGGACTACTGCAACAGTCATGGAATAAAAAGGAAATTCTCCATTTCTAGGACACCTCAACAGAGTGGAGTTGTTGAAAGAAAGAACGTGACAGTATAGGGAATGGCTCAAACAATGCTAATGGATTCCAAATTGACAGATATATTTTGGCTTGAACAAATTTTCGAAGAAGAAGAAGCAAAAGTTGAAGTAGAAGAGGAAGATGAAGAGAATCTGACATAAACAGAAGAGAAAGTTCAGAAATTATCTCCAAAAACACCTAGCAAATGAGTACAGAAGAATCATCCTTTAGATCAGATTATTGGAAACAAAGATGCAGGAGTTGAGACTAGAAGAAAAATCCGTTCACCAAAAAAAACACACCTGGCACTCTTATCTACAATTGAACCAAACGGTTTTGAAGAATCCAACAAGGATGAATTTTGGAATAAGGCCATGAATGAAGAATTGGATCAAATAGATAAAAATGACACTTGGGAACTAGTTCCAAGACCAAAGAATAAGAATGTGATCGACACAAAATGGGTTTTCAAGAACAAATTAAATGAAGATGGACAAGTTACAAGGAACAAAGCTAGATTGGTATGTAAAGGATATGCACAGATTGAAGGAAATGACTTTGAAGAGACATTTGCCCCAATTGCCAGAATGGAAGCAATCCAGTTGTTTTTAGCCTATGCATGCTCCAAAAATGTTAAAGTATATCATATGGACGTAAAATCATCTTTTTTGAATGGGGAACTTGAAGAATAAGTCTACATTGAACAACCAGAAGGATTTCAGTTGTCAGAGAATGCAGATTATTTGTGTAAATTAAAGAAGGCCTTGTATGGTCTAAAACAGGCTCCTAGAGAATGGTATTTTAGACTAGATAAGTATCTGCAGTAGGCAGGGTTCAGAAAAGGAAGTGCAGACAACAACCTCTACATCAAGGTAAGTGAAGATAATATTTTATTAATTGAAGTTTATGTTGATGATATGAAGAATGAATTTGAAATGTCGTTACTTGGAGAACTATCCTTCTTTTTGGGACTTCGGATACGTCAAAGAACCCAAGGAATATTTATTTCTCAAACAAATTATATCAGAGAAATTCTAAAGAGGTTCAGAGTGGAATATTATAAACCAGTTATCACTCCCATGCAAAATAGTTGCAAGTTGAGAAAAGATGATGATTCGAAGTCTATAGATTAGAGGCAATACAGGTCAATGATTGGTAACCTACTATATGTGACAACATCCAGACCATATGTAATGCAGGCATTTGGATAGGTGGCATGATTTCAAGCAACACCAAAGGAGTCACATGTGTTAGTAGTGAAGAGGATTTCTAGATATCTCAAAGGAACATAAGAGTTTGGATTATGGTATCCAAAAGGAAAGGATATATCACTTATTGCCTACATAGATGCAGATTGGGAAGGTTATATTAATGACCGATGAAGCACCAGTGGAGTAGCATTCTACATGGGTGAGTGTTTAGTATCATGGCTAAGAAAGAAACAACCATCAGTATCTTTATATACATCCTAGGCAGAGTATATTGCAACAACATCATGTTGTACATAGGTTCTTTTGATGAAACAAACTCTGATAGATATACAGGTTGAGTATGATGAGCCCATTCCAATCTATTGTGATAATACAGGTGCCATCAGTATCTCAAAGAACCCGGTGATGCACTCCAAGATGAAGCACATTCCAATCAACTATCACTTTCTACGAGAGTAGGTTGCAGAAAAGAATATCAGATTTGAGTATGTGGGCACAAAAGAACAAGTGGTAGACATCTTCACAAAACCACTTCCACGGGAATCCTTTGAATATATTCGCCAGAGACTTGGATTTATTTCTACTACAAAATGAATGATTTTTGAATTCTTATCTTATATGTCTTATATTTACAAGAGGAAGCACCATAAGAGGACAATTCAGTCAGGGGGATAAACCCCAGAGGGAAAGATACCTTTTCCATTGATGACAAAGGGGGATAGATTTATCAGATGTAGAGGACATAGACATGGTTCCAGGGGGACTAGATTTATCAGATATAGAGGACAAAGGAATGGTTCTAGGGGGAGCATGAGTGATATCATTTCAGTATTGCATCAGAGTATTTCCATCAATGCCAAAGTGGGAGATTGTTGATTAAGGTTGGTTGTCATTGATGTCAACCCTTGAATAAATCCCTGTAGCACAAGGTTTGGGTAATGGACCCAAGATTGTTTGATGTAAATATGAATCATTATTGTCTTATCATGGTTAATAAGAAGTAAAAATGGATGAACTCCAAAGTGGTCCCCTTATGGTGAAATCCCACATGGGAAGATGCTTTGTGGAGTGAGAGAACCCATGATTATTTGAGGAATAATGAGATGAAGGACAATGAATTTATGAGTGAAAATATCCTAGATGGATATTTCTTGTCATGTTGTTTTTGTTGGTATGTGGAACGTCACATAACTCCTCACGGTTAGAAAGTTATGACCTTATGAAGTTGGAGAACCCTTGTGAGTCTTATAGAAGCCCCCAAGAGTCAAAGTGTTTTGCAAAAATAAATTATTTTAAATGAAGAATCCCTAAAATAAGGAAGGCGTAAGGCTACATGAAGATATAAATAAGAGACAAACTTCACTCATAAAACACACTTGTACATATTGTATATCTATTTTCTTATGTAAAGATTCTTGTAAATACTTGTGGATACATCTAAAGTGGTGAACCTCTGAGGTAGCACAAAGGGTTGATGGTGAAATTCTTGGATTTATAGAAAACCCTATTTTTTGGTGCGTACGCGGGCTGTCTGTGTATAGGGTGTGTATACGCGAGCTATCTGTGTATAGGGTGCGTACAATACATCAGATCCATGCGGGATGTCTGTGTATAGGGTGCGTATACGCGAGTTGTCTGTGTATAGGGAGCGTACATGATGATAAAGTCATGGAAACTTGAGAAGATGAAGATGCATAGGTCCTAGATTCCGAGATCAAGCTCCTAGAAAGCTCTAAAGTGATCAAATACATCAGATCCATCCATTGGTTCAAAAGGTATGTCTTATTTATATGAATAGTTGGATTTTGATGTATGCATGAGGAATGGCAATGGAGATTTGAGGATTCTCCCTAGAAAGACTAGTGGCTACATGTGATCTTCTGCATAATTCAGATCTATAGAATTACAGTGTTGGTATGTTCATCATTGATACTTCTTGTGAGGCACATCTTGTATTTCTTGGCATATGGCTAAGGGATTTTATGGTACATGGTTGAGAGCTTGTATTTGTGTAGTAGTTGATGTAATGAGAGATTGAATATCAGAAAAAGGTTGATGACTAATATCATTTGAGGGATATTATAATTTTTCATGATTACACATACCTATATGACACATGACTAGAGAGAGACATATGTGCCTTGCGTAAAGGTTGTATATGAGGATGCATGCACAGGGTACAATTATAGTCTGGATATAGTGATAGGTTACAGATCTATGTGAAAGAAGTTATAGAATGTTAGAAGTTTTCAAGAAAAGGAAACCCTAGTTTTCAGAAGGCATATGCAGGCTGCATAACAGTTTGATAGGATACATACACAGGCTACATAACAGATAGGGTGCGTACATACGCAGGCTGCAACACTACAGGTCGCATATTTGTTTTATTTTTTGTAGATACTTGTTTAGTTCAGGTATAGATTGATTACAAGGAATTTGTACAGATTGGATACAGGTTGTTATAGTTGTATAGCAGTATATCTCACAGTGACAGATTGACAGTGGTTCCATCATTCTACTTATACTTCAGGGCAGTTGGACGGGGAAAGGATTGGTGGTTGTAGCCACCTTCTGGTTGTATCCGGAGAACGTAGGGGGTTGTAGCCTCGTTCTGGTTGTAGCCATAGAATTGGGGAGTTGGATCTTCCCCCAGGTTGTAGCTTGAGAAACTAGGGGGTTGGAGCCTCCTTCCAGTTGCAACTGGAAAGTAAAGGAATTTGGTGCTTCCAATGAATGTAATTCTTCAAGACATATAATACAAATCATTTTGTGGTTTTCTCCTGGTTTTGGTTCCCACGTCAAACACTAGTGTACTATGTATGTGTGTGATTGTTCATTTCTTATTGCTCATTATTGGATAATAATTCTACATTGATATAACACTTGGATTATTTGGAGAAAAACTATTATAATTATGCTATTATTGATTCACCCCCCCTCTCAGTAATCCAAAACATGTGTCACTAACGCCTTCTCTTTTGGGATGTCGTCGATGGGTAGAAGTTCTATTCCAATATCATCCCAACTGTTTATTCAAGGTTCTAGCTCAAGAGTAGGGATTTCGTTAGCTTCTTTGCAAGCTTTTCCTTTTCCAAGGTGTTCGATAGCTCCTTCAAAATATTTTCCTTACACTGAGGGGAACATATCCACAAAAAATACTTCAGTTGGAGGTGGTTTCTTCTAGTCGGTTGGGCCTATGACATGGCCTAATACTTCTGGTGGTGGGAGCAAGGGATTTTCATCCAATGTTCTGATCAGTTCTATGCCTTTATGTCTGTATGGTGCTTTTTGGAATGCATCTTTCTCTCCATATGTTGTGTTGACAGGGAGAAAACCTTTCCAGCCTCAGTGGAATCCCATGTTAGGATTTATTCCCTCAAAAGGGATTTCATCCGGATCTAATATTTTTCAATCTTCCAGAGGGTATACCAGTGGAGGTTTTCATTTTGCAGATTCCAAAAATCCTATTTTTTATCAAAATCCAAGTCAGTTCGTGAGCTCTTCCTAGAAAAGTGGTGTCAGTTTCAATCCAGGGCCATCTTTTCAGGTTTCCAATCAATTGGGATTTTTTAATCCTTCAGTTTCAGCCTCGATGTCGCAGCCTATACTACCCTTTCTAGAAACCCTTCATTTTCCATAATTGTCAAAGTTAATAAACAATATGATTTGTCATAACCTTAGTTGGACTCTGGTCCTTACCAAACTTCCTTCCAATATACTAAAATTTGAAGGTAAGAGTGGTGAAGACCCTAGAGATCATGTAACAAAATTTCATTTATGGTGCTCTTCTAATTCATTGAATGACAACTCCATTCAATTACGATTATTCCAATGCACCCTCACTAGGAGCGCTGCTAAATGGTATATAGAGTTGGAGGGGTCAAATTTTGAAACATTTGGTGATTTATCGATGGTATTTCTCAATCATTTCCAACTACCTTTCTGGTATGATGATGGCACAAAACGTTTTGATAATTTTGAAAAAAATAAAGCCACTCACATTTCTGATCACATTTAGGAATGGAGGAGATGAAACATTTTGATTAAGTCCATTATTACTCTCAAATTTATTTTAGAATGGTTCTTGAAGTCATTAATCATGTATATCTCTAATAATGTCGTGAATTCAAGAGTTTTTACATAAGAACAAGTGATATTTAGAGTGTAGCAGTTAGAGCTCATTTACTCTCAATCAAGAATGCTCTATGAGATAATGCCAGATGTGACACAACTAACTCTTGACTTGAAAAAACCAAAATTAGGACCACATGTCGATGGTTTTGTTGGTTCATCACAAAGAGAAGAAACAAATCTGATTTCTAATCAGATGCAATAGTTTTCTATTCAACAAACTATGGCTGGTCAGTCTGGTGGTTTGACCACCCCCATTGCCCAGTCATTGGATGTACACAGTGTGTAGTTAACGAATCGAAAGTTTCCTCATTAACCCAGAGGGACAAATAAATTAAAGGGAAGGAAAGGTAGCGGGGGAAATGATAAAAAGGCTAGTAATAATGCTGAGGGGGGAAATAATGAAAAGAAGAAGGTAAATTTCCCTTACAATATTTTCAAAGGAGATCACATGACTCATCTCTACCCAAAAATTGAGGAATCCCAACACTTATTAATGCAACAACAATCTGATGTGTTGACTAACCCATTTCCGCAAGGTCATAATTTAACACAAGGTGCTTCCTCAATACCTATTATGTATGGGGGAGATCAGGGTACCCCCATGCAAGAATCCAGAACATCGAATGTCTATAAGTTGAAGTTGGATCTTAATTTGCAAACCAAATATTGTGATTACGATAATCCTGAGTCTACAAAAAAGGATAAAAAATTAGAGTATTGTTGAAGATTTGTCCCAAACGTCATGTGCCATGTCCGCATTGGAAGTTCTCCAGAGTTTTCTGTCATAACGAAATACATTGCTTTCTTCTTTAGGGGATTCTGAATCCTCTAAATAATTTTCCATCATGTTTGACACTTCTAATGTCAAGCCTCTCCTTCCATATCATGTCGCATTTCATATTATAGTGGTTTATACCACGAAGTCATTTTTGAAAAATATTTTCCACACTATGGTGGATGAAGGTGCTTCAACATGTGTCATGTCATTATCATGTTGATGAGATATTGGCTCATTTGAGTTAGATTCTTCTCCTACATTTTTTATGGCATTCAATGGTCATTCGTTTTGACCACATGAGATTATCCCTTCTTTCCATATCCAGTTAGAGGGAAAAATTGTGTGTGTTGAAGTAGAAGTGGTTGATACGCCTCTCAACTATAATTTACTCCTAGGAAGAAGTTAAAAAAATAGTTGTGGGACATGTTCTCCTGGTATTATGAGGAAATTTTCAGAATAGATCCTTATATTTTCCAGCATGAGATTTTAACTTATGCAAATGCTAAATTGGTTTGACATAAATTGCAGACAATGAACCCTAGGAAAGCAACAATGATCAAGGCTAAGGTAGAATTTTTTTATTAAAGAAAGATTTATATATCCAGTCTCATTGACGAAATGGGTATCTGTTGGCAGCTCAACATGTTTGTTAACTTTTTATACCAATTAATTGATCTACATAGCTGCCTAACTAGAGTCATTTATTTGTATTACTCTTCATGACGCAATTTTCAAAACGACAGTTGAAAGTTGTCGTTGTTTCCTATTATTTTCTTTCATGCTTCGTTCATGACTAGAAGAATGAATACAAAGCATGAAAATTTGCAACTGTGTCACCTTTCTGTTCTAAAAATTTGTCCAAGGCAAATTGTTCATACAGTTTATTAATGAAGTTTGGTTCCTTGCCATGAAGAGTTACTCTCTTTGTTTCGATCCTTTCAACACCAAGGATGCTTAGAGAATGATGGTTATATAAACAAAGGACCCCCACAATTTCATTTTGGTATGGTTTTGTTTGAGTCTTGGCTATACATTTCTTTTGCTAAACCTTTGATTTTTTATTTACCCAAACCTTGTGATAGAACCCTTGATGCGCTCACTCATTTTCATTTTAATGCTTTGGTCCTAGACTCGTACTAGATGCAAAGGTGGTGTTACGATTTGCAGACAGACATCATTCCAAAGACTGGCCTTGGGCTTTGCAAACCCTCTTCGCATGCATTTCAATTAAACACTCGTCTAATCATTATGAGTTTATGTTCATACATTGTTCACTGTTGGAATTTCACGGGCTCGGGTTATGGCTCTGGACTGTCTCACAAACCCTCCCTATATGTTGTGTCTGATTCATTACCCTTTCATCCATCATGGCTCCTGTTGTGAGAGTTGAACCAAATGGAATTCAAACTTTGCTTTTATATGACAATGCCAGAGAAGATTTGTAGAGAAGTGGTTGGCTCATTTTCATTAGGAAGTTTCAAGGTTTCAATTTACAAGTTTCCCAGTAATTCGCTTTCTCCTTTGATGGGTGTAAAGAGAAGGTGGGTGATGTACAATTGGAGGTTACAGAGGATTTCCTGAGTCAAGCTACAGGGCTACCTGCAAGCGGTCAAAGGTGGTTTAAAAATGAAAAAGTGGAAGAAGTTCCTTGGAGCCTATAGTTTACATCTTGGAAAATAAAAGGGTGTGATAAAGGTATGCCCATTTCCTTCCTAAAATCTCGGTGGCGCGATTTGCTCGCTGTGGTAAAGAAATTTGTTACCTGTGAGGGACGTTTCGGGCTTGTGTTTTTGTACCATTTGCATCTACTTATGATTTTTATGGGCTTTCCTTTGAACATGCCGTATTACTTACTAAGGAGGATTTATAAAATGGGCAAAAGATACAAAAAACAACGGTCAGACTCTAGCCTCTTCCATCACGGTCTAATTAAAATCTTGCTTATGCATCAATTAGAGTTACAGAATGACAGTTGGGATTCATTCATAACCCAAAACGACTATGGTAACCCTGATATGGAGGAGGTAGATAAACTCGTGGTTGAAGAGACCGTTCACCCTACGACGTCTCTCTCACCTCCCCAGACCTGTGTCTCACCCCCTTACAGCAAATCCTTGATCGATCCAAAGGTTATTGAACAGGACTGTCAGTAGATTATACATCCAAACGACTGTGTTAAAAATTTAAATAAACCTACATGAAGAGATCTAAGAGAAATATTGATATATATTTTAAGAACAAGAGAGTTGGGAGGCTAATTTCTATGAGGCTTCATAACAAGTTGAACTCTCATTTGAGTTTGATCAGTATGATCGAAGTCCATGAGAGTTCAGACTCTGAAATCGATAGGTTCCTCACTGCAGAATACCTTCATTCATTCGAGCCACACCTTGATTGACCCTAGAATTTTGTTGACAATTTACCTCCCTGTCTGAGAAACAATCCAGAGTTTCCTAGTGTCAAATTGGTTAATGAATCCACTATCAGTATGGAAGGTGCTTCGGTTCATAACCAAGTTTGTTCCCATGCAACCGTTTCACAGTCAAATTATGAAGTCTATCTATCATGGATTGATAGATATTATACTAACATCCCTATCCTATAGTCACGGGTTAAGGATTTAAAGGATCAGATCGATGTCTTAACCAGCAAAAACCATAGACTCGAATATGTTATTCAAGGAAAAGAAAAATGTATAAAGACAACAGATAATGTAGTATTTAAAAACATGGAGGCTGCAACAGCCATTGTGAATTCCAAGGTTGCCTGATACGATTTGATTTCATAGTTGGAGGTATGATTCTTCATCTTAAAATAGGATTATTTGTTAAAATTAGATTGCTTTATTTTACAATAAATTGGATTTCATTTACTAATAACTAGCTACARMATYGYAAGATTYTRTAGCYAGTTATGTTAATTCGAATTRTSTRAAKTARTGGTTRRAAATGYATCTAAARTMTTTMTATTTTCTYBTTTTYTTTHAGGATATTCARGAATCCATGATTACAAATTTGATYYRAGGMATCCTTRAGAYCTTRCAGTCATATCTTTKATGCATTTTKTATGAACATAAATGAACTRTWGTTAGTTTTGGAGGATTTAGTAGGATCAGGGTGKTTGCRTCCCCYTTTATTTTTGAAATAAATATTTGATMTCARGAAYADAAAYARTTATCTTTTCTRAGGCCTTTATAAAYCYATCATTTTTRTAATCAGASRCATCTTGGCYYGGGGMTTATTRTGAACAWMTTATACTCAAAYTTAGACATAACAAATATTTACTTTATGYTTTCGTCATYTGTGAATGTTGTTGTGATCTATAATTTGTTTATCTTGGTAATTRAATGACTRCAGATAGCTTTCGTCTTCGCAKATTGTTTTKTTGTCAAGATAGTTTTTCTTCATGGTTCATGATTTTATGCTTCAGTTTTATCAAAACAATTGAATGATATTTCAATTCATATTATGAGGTTTACCTTAAATATGTTGATTGATTAAATGCAAGATGTAACTGTAAGATTTATGTCATGTGTTATCGCCTGTAGTCTATTATATCACTGTAATTATTTTGCATCCTGTTGTTTTATCAATTAAATACACCAGTCAATGCACAGTTTAGCATTTGTACCAAATAGTGTGAAGATGCACAACAAATTTATCTCGTGGATGGAATGATGCACAATTTACACAAACAATTGGACGCATACTCCTCAAGTGATTAATAGGTTAGTTTGTTCTTTTATTTCATTTGCTTGCTTATTATAGAAGTTTTTATATATAGTATAATTTTCGGTGTCTATATCTTTCTGTTCAATTAAGTAGTTTAATATTTAATCTTGTGAATGCATATAAATTAAAAATCAAATCAAAACAAATAGTACTTTTTCTTTCTTTATTTACCTTCATTAAAAGAACTATTTTACATTCGATTTTTTTTGAGTTCAGATTAAAACTCATTATTTGTATATGTTGTATATATGAATTAGATAAATTAGCACTATCATATAAATATTATTTAAATAAACTGTATATATATTTAGATGTACATATATATTTCAGTGTTTAGTATTTAGTGAGTTATTTCGTTTCTTTTTTGTTTCCTTTGGGACTTTAGATTGGCCAATGGAGCCATTAAACCCGTCAGAGTGATTCAACCCAAACAGATTGGGTTAATTAGACAACCCCAGAATGGATTCACTCTTCCAATTGACAAGCGGTCAATTTCGCTCGTCAACAAATGGCACTAAAAGGAGGGCCTGAATACTATTGATGGAATGTGGAGGTCGCAAGAATCCTCCCCCACCTACCCACTCTGAAGACAACATTGTCCCTCAAATAGAAACCACATCAAACGACCATCCACGGATTACCGTTGAACCAGTAACTCCAAACCCCCCAGGGGCCAATGTACAAGAAATTGTTTGTCAATCCCTCCTACGGACGCACGGTGATTTAGCCAGTATCAAAAAACCAGGTCTTAGACTTCTTTGATATTAGGGAGAAACTTGAAGGTACTGATCTTACCCTAAACCCTGTGGATCCAGATCACATCCTTACTCCCGCAGTAGGAGGATTTGGTATTCCACCATCACCACCCCCTTCATCTCCTTCCTCTTCTGTAGAAGAATCATCAGACAAAGGCAGTTCTTCATCTCATCCTTCGACACCACCCACACCTATGGCCAATCCGAACAATCCCTCCAGACCTTGGCTCAATCAAGATTTTGTGGCCATACCTGGGCCCCAACATCCTTTGCCTAAACATCTAGAGAAATGGCTCCCTAAATTTGACCCAGATTCCAAACAGATTGTTGAGGATCATATTAAAAAATTCATGCTAGCCATTAGGCTCCGTAGTGTTGAACATGAAGATGTAGTATGTAGAATTTTTGCCTACACCTTTGAAGGCAATGCTTCTACCTTGTACTTTTCCCAAAAACCCCACACCATTGTGTCTTGGGATAGATTCGAATCCTGTTTCCTTGAGAAATTTGGAGATGACAAATCACCTGAAGTTCTAGTCATGGAACTCTTTAGTTTAAATATGAACCCCAAAGAAAAGATAAAAGAATTTAATCAAAGGTTCCTAACATTAAAGAATCAAATCCCCATGGACTCAATGCCTGCTGAAAATCTTATCGTTGCATACTACACAAAATCCCTACACCAAAACATAGCAATTTGGGTAAAAAGGTCTAAGAAAGCCACATTGTTAGAAGCCTTCGAAGAGGCGAGTCAAATGGAGAAAGATATTCTTAGCCTAAAAGATAATATATGTAACGAGGCAGAGACTACTTCATCCTCCAAGAAGAAAATCAAAATTCTTCCTAGACCTCCCCAAAACAAAACTCAATCAGATGGTTCAGATCTAGAAAGTTTACAGAAGGTCATTCAAAAGTTTTCTAATTAGGTTATAGATTTGAGAAGATCGGCTGAAGAAGATTCTTCAAGCAAAGGGCCTTACAAACCCCCTTTTAGAAAGCCTTTTCCCACAAACCGGTCTAACTCAAATTCTAAAGGCATGAATCTAGAAAGCTTACAGTTTGCTATTCAGATGATTCTAGAGGCACATGATAACTTGATTCCTCCTGAGATTCCTGAAGATGTGGCTGAACAAGAGATAGTGGAAGAGGACAAATCCTCTCCCAACATTTTCGGGCATTTCTCGAATAAAATTTTTCAAGCTAATTTTGAAACAGTGCATCCTTACAATACCAGGAGCAAGACAACAAATAAATCTTCTTCTGAAATCGGAACTAATGCACCTCAAAAATAGTCTAAACCAATTGAAACTAAACAGAATTCAGTAGCTCCAATTTTAGAGTATGATTTGATTGAGGATCTCAAAAAACTTAGAGCTAATATTTATGTTTACGAATTATTGAAATTCCCTTTTCTTCTACAAAAGATGCTACAGAATATTGCAGAAAACAACAAAAACAACAATCTGAACAACAACAAAGTTGCTGAAAAAAACCCCAAAAAACCTCAAAAGGTCTCCGTTAAAACGACGCTAGAGTCTTCTGATAAAAGAGACCTTGGTGTAAAAAGTGTAACAAATGAAGATAAACTAGTTTCAGGGGCTGCGACTAGAAAACAACAAACTTCTGCTATTAATACTCACAGAAATGTCCCACCCTTTTTGTTGACTTTTGAAATTTTCAATAGGAGTGTACATAACTATATGGTAGATTCAGGTGCATCGTCAAACGTAATGCCTTGGTCTGTTTTCCAAAAAMTTAATGCCGAAGTTCAACCTTCCAGCCTAAAAATTATTTAGCTTGATCGAACTAGTGTTAAAGTAATAGGTGAATTAAAAAATGTGCTTATCAGATTATCATCTAATCTTAAAGTCAATCAAGTTATTGATATTATTGTCATTGATATCCTCGAAGTATATGGCTTGTTTTTAAGTAGAGATTGGTTCAAACAACTACATGGTTATTTTGCAATAGATTGGTCTCACTTGTGGCTGCCAGAGAATGAAAGCCTAACAGAATCAAGGTCAATCGTGAGTGTTATCTTAAGTTCACAGTAACCGATTTAAATGATCTTAATGAACCATTCACTGCTTCCACCAATTCACCTAAAATACAGGGGATGGACACTTTTCTCAGCAATTTCATGGATGAAAATTCTACCATTATTGACCCAGAACAACAGTCTGAAATTATGACATGCACACAATCAACAACCCTCTCTCAGTGGTCACATGCACCTGACAAAAATCAAATCTGGTCTCTTTACTTCGATGGATCTAAATCTAAGGAAGGAGCTGGTGCAGGGTGTGTGATCATTGATCCAGCATGTAACAAAACTTTGATCACTTTCCATTTAGAATTTGAATGCACAAACAATACGGTCGAATACGAGCCACTCCTGCAAGGTCTCAGAAAAACACTAGATTTGAGGATTCAGAATTTGACTGTCTTTGGTGATTCATAAATTGTGGTTAGACAGGTAAAAAACTCTATTCACTATTTATATCCACACCTGAAAAGCTATCAAACTGAGGTATGGAATTTAATGAACAAATTTTCTACGTTTAACATTAATTCTATTCCAAGATTGAATAATTCTGAGGCTGATTTGTTAGCTAATGTCGCCTCTAAAATTTTTCTTGCAGAAGGCATTTCTCCAAATGCGTTTTCTGTCGAGTTGTTGTTCAGACCATCCATCCTAAACAACATCACAAATTGGAGAGTCTTCGATGACGATCAATAGATCATCAGTTTTCTACACATGGAAGAAACTTTCCAAGGCGCAGTTAATGATGAAGGTACCCATGACAAATACCTTCTCAATTTTACGGTAATACCAGATCCAGATCCCCGGAGTCCACATCAGATATGGTAAACTCTATCCCAAAATCTGTGGTTAGATTAGAAATTTTTTATGATCTTCACCATAAATTCAGAAAATCAGTGAATTGTAAAACGAATAGTTCTTCCTTGACACATGAAAAAGTAAATTTAGGAACTAAAGATAACCCACAGTGCATCAATTTGGGAATGGGATGTTCTGAGCAAGAAAATGCAACATTTATTAAGTTGTTTAAGGAATTTAAAGATGTCTTTGCTTGGACATACGATAATCTAAAGACCTTTGATTCTAACATCATACAACACATTATTCCCATGAAACCCCAGACCCAACCTTTTCAACAAAAGTTAAGAAAGATGCACCCAAAACTTGAACCAACAGTCAAGAAAGAATTAAAAAAACTCTTGAATGCTAAAATAATCTTCCCGATAAGACATACACAGTGGGTCTCTAATCTTGTCCTTGTAAGGAAGAAGAGTGGTGAAATCTGACTATGTGTCGATTTCCAAAATTTAAACCAAGTGTCTGATAAAGACAACTACCCTGTTCCTCCCATGGAACAGATCCTCCAACAAGTATCTGGTTCTGAAAGATTATTGTTGTTGGATGGTTTTTCAGGGTATAACCAAGTCCTTATGTCTCCCCCAGACCAGCTCAAAACCACTTTCCGTACTCCATGGGGTACCTATGCTTATAGGAAAATTCCATTTGGGCTCATAAATGTTGGTGCCACCTTTCAGAGAGCGATGGATATCGCTTTCCGCGGCTTAATCAATCAATCTATAGTAGTTTATCTAGATGATGTCACTGTCTTCTCAAAGAATAAAGGAGACCATCTAGCTCATCTAAGATCTATTCTACAGTGATGTCGTAAGTATGGTATTTCTTTAAATCCTAAAAAATCTGTCTTTGTAGTAGAACAAGGTAAGCTCCTCGGATTCATTGTATCAAATGAAGGGATGATTATTGATCCTAAAAGGACCCAAGTCATTTCAAAACTGCCCCCTCCCTCTTCCAAAAAGTCCATGCAATCTTTCTTAGGTCAGATAAACTTTGTTAGAAGGTTCATCCCCAACTTTTCAGAAATGGTCAGACCATTACAAAATTTAATAAAAAAGGATGTACAGTACCATTGGGGACCTATAGAAAGTCAAGCTTTTGACTCAATAAAAAAGGCTATAGTAGACGCTCCTTCCCTAATGAGCCCTGATTTTTCACGAGATTTCACTCTTTACACATTCACCTCTGATCGGTATTATGTTGCTGTGCTAACCCAAAAGAATGCTGAAAACAACGAAGTCCCAATTGCCTTTATGAGCTTAGCCTTTAAGGGAGAAGAACTTAATTACCCAGCAGTAGATCAGTAGGCTTATGCTATTTTTAAAGAAGTAAAACACTTTCGATCTTATCTACTGAAATCTAGGATGAAAATCATTGTCCCTTACCCTGCTATCAGAAATTTGTTAGTACAGAAAGAACTGTGTGAAAAAAGGGCAAACTGGGTCACATCCTTACAAGAATATCACATATAAATTACCCCAACACAAATTGTTAGAGGCCCAGGTTTGTGTAAATTGGTTGTTGATTCAGCTATAGGATAGTAGAATGAAACTGATATGTCACTTCAGGACCAGCATAATCAAAATCAAATCTGTTGTGCACAAAACCTTACTAGTCCTTGGTATGATAACATCAAGTTTTATCTAATACACGGATCAGCTCCCCGACACCTTGATCCAAAAAAGAGGAGAACACTGATATTAAAATCTGCTTCTTTTCAGCTGGTAAACGGTATTTTGTTTCGCCAAAATTTTGATGGAATACTTATGCGCTATCTAGAAAAAGATGAAGCAGATAAAGTCTTATTGGAATTACATGTAGGGGAAGCTGGTGGGAATTTCAGTGGAGACACCGTTGCCCACAAAGTATTAAGAGAAGGGTATTACTGGCCTACTCTTTTCAAAGACGCCCATGCCTTATGCCGTAAGTGTGTAATATTTCAAAAGGCATATGGATGAGTACAGAAGTCAACATTCCCACTGCAACCAGTTTCAGTAGACTCCCCTTTTTAGCAATGGGGCCTCAATATTATAGGCCCAATCAACCCTACATCCTCGCAACAGCATAAATACATCATAACAGCCACAGATTATTTCACCATATGGTTCGAGGTTGTGCCATTAAAAGTTGTAAACACCATCCAGATAATATCCTTCCTGAATTCAAATATTATCACTCATTTCGGTATTCCTGAATGTAATGTCCCCACTTTGGGACATCATCATAGGGCAGAGATTTATGATGACCAGAGTAGCCAGATGGATGCTAGAGTGAGTACAGGGGTATTTGAGAGGCATTGTGGGGTCCATCTTGCATTAATGATCATATTCCATGATTATTATCCATTCCGCATAGGTTGGCTTTGGTTTCGTTGCATTCCGATGATTTCCATGATTTTGACTATTTTGAGATATAAGTCAATGGAATTCACTGAAGAGGTCATTTTGGGCACATTATTCAGAGGAACCTCTCAGTGTAATAGCTCATTGGAATCGGGAGGAGAAACACTATAGGATGGGATGGCTAGAAGTGACTTTCAGTGGCCAGGGAAGCCACAAGGAGAGATAAGGAGCTTCTCAAAGGT
>SNQJ01S0181498.1:19272-35310 GCA_010110895.2 Picea sitchensis
CAGTGCTCCCTCCCAACCTGGGAGTCATCTCTTCCTTTTTAAATAAGGAAGTCATCTCCACGAACTCCAGCGTGAGTACACAAACTCTTTCATCTTGGATAGAAGCTTTACCAAGATGTCTGTTTATCTACTCATCTGTGGATATATGTATTGGAGAACCTCTTTCTCCTTTCTGAACTTCATCACAGATAATGTAATGCTTGATTTCAAATGTACTTCATTCTGGAGCATTGGTTTTTCTTTGAAGGCTTCATGTAGCTCTGATCAATAAAGTATATCATTGTTGGAACACTGGAACATATCCATGTGGCACTTCTTTTGTCATCATGATATCTGATCTACTGAGTAATCATCTTGATACAATATCTCTGTTATAGAGAAACTTCACCACGATTTTTTTGTGCATTGGAGGTTCTTCACCAAGTTATATTATTCCATTTGTATACAAGAGTCTCTTTCTGGTATTCCTCAAAGTCTTGAGGTTGCTCTTCATATGCTCTTTGTTCATATTCTCTGGAGAACAATCTTTGCATTCATCTTGATGTAGCACTCCAACCTATGGATGATATAATGACTCATGTAGAGGTATGTCTGGAACGAGCAATCATAGTATTCTCCCTCCATCTAGAAGAACCTCTAGTTTTGGATCTTGCAATGCTTTCATTCATAAGTCTTCCATACACTGTTGTTCATCACAAATTTTAGTTATGCTTGATTTCTTCAATATTAGCCTGGTAATCTTGTGATTCTCGATACAATGTCTGGTTGTTCAGGCTTCTCTTCTTTCTTGGAATCTTCATGTTCTTCCTCATGTTTTTCTTTAGCTTTTGGGTCCATGGAGTTTCTTATAGATTCCATGCCCTAAATTTTCCACTTCTTTCTTTCATCATAGGATCACAGATCTGGATGGACAACCAGGGATACTTTAAGGATTCTCTTCTAAGAAGGCTTCTTCTGAGGTTGAACTAAGCACGTATTGTCTTTCATGGTTACTACCATGGCTATATACTTCATCATCTTCAATGAATTATAGGATTAGCTCCCTCCTAATCCTTGCTTCACGTATGAGTGCATATAATCGGCTCCCTCCGTCTAACAGAGTCCATGCTTATGTTTGCATCCTTATTGTCTTCTGCAATATATAATTGGTTCTCTCTGTCTAATAGAGTCCATGCTTCCGTCTTGTTGTCTTCTACAAAACGTCATAAGTCTTTCTCCCATTTCCTTTTGATTGCTGACTTCTTTCTGTCTTTGCTTCTTCTAAGTCTCTTCATAATTTATTCAGCTTATCTTGCAATAGTTTCCACATGATTTGCTTGATGTATTTCATTCTTTCATGTATTATCCAATGATATCAATCCTTATCTTGTTGTTCTTCCATCGGTATAGTTCTTCTTGGAACACATTATCTTCCAAGAGATAGATATACAAGATATGTACAGAGACGATGCAAACAAGATATGTACAAGGAATAAGAAGAGTATTGTTACCTTCAGAAGAAGAAGTCTCTTTTATCCTGCTTAGTCTTCTTTGTAGGTTCCTTTTCTTCAGCAACTGATGCTTCATGTTTCTCCTTCCTTTTCTTTAGCTTGGGACAATGATTCTTGTAGTGTCCATACTTTCGACAGTTGAAGCATTGTACTTTTGAAATGTCTTTCTCTTGATTTGGCTTCCTCTTTGAACCAAACTTCCTTTTGTTCCTGAAATTCTTGAATCTTGTTGTGAAGGCTTGATCATCGTACTTCTTTTGGGGTTTCTCTTTTTCACTGGTCCTTGATTCTTCTTGAGCACAGCAAGTCCAAAGTTCTTCAAATGTTGGATACTCCTTCCTTGTGTTCTTGCTTGCGGCAAATGAATCCCACGTCTTGGGAAGACCATTGAGTACTATGTTTACCAATTCCTTCTCTGAAATGATTTCTTCAATAGCTTGTATTTGATCTCTTAACTAAGAGATTCTCACAAAGTATGATGTTATGATGTCATCATCATTCATCTTCATGTCACGAAGCTCATTCTTCAGACTCATTATTTGTCCAATGTTTCTGACTGAGAAGAGGTTTGTTAGGGCATCGTACATCTTCTTTGATGAGTCAAGATGGGAGATGTAGGGTATCGTTTCTAATTCCAGAAGAGGTTTGTTAGGGCATCGTATTTTCACGAGTCAAGATGGGAGATGTAGGTATCAAGTGGTATTTTATAGATCACCAGATAATTACAGCATGCATTGATGTCACCATCTTTGAACTTCTTTGTACCTGCAACGTTCTGCGGTTCCTTCTCTTTCCCTTCTTCAAACTTTGGTTTCATGATCTTTCCTTTCACGATATCCAACACTTTATTCTTGGCAAGGATGAGATCAATCCTTGTCTTCCACACTCTGAAGTTAGAAGCTCCATCTAACTTGTTCTCTGAATTCATAGAGTAAGTCATGGTTGCTTTGAATTGGTCAACCCTAGATTTGACCAAAAGCTCAAACTTCCCATCTTGGATTTCTGAGAGTACCAGGTGATGCGCTAGGCTAGGGCGCACTAATCTATTTGGAGATTAGGTCAATCCCTTCATTTAAGGTGCCTCAACAAAAGTATTAGGGTTTTTGCAACTGCACCTGCTAGTAACCCTAGCGGTAGTGCTATGGTGACTGCTCCTGCTAGAAACCCTAGCGACATTTCTCCAACAAGCTTAATATCCTTACGACTATGTTTATTTCCAGCAGTTAGACTGAATGAAGGAGGTGTGGGCCCATAACCTGTTATAATATAAGTGGATGTGCTTGTTTTACCATTGACAATACCCTTGTCACCCAACCATAGTCCAAAGCCACCCTCCGAGCACCTTAACCTTGACAGAGAATCACTCTGGAAGAAAACCCTAGGCTAGATAGTCAAACAAAGGGTAGCACACCTTTCCCCAAGGATATCACATCAGCAAGAGCTGATAAGATAGTCCAAACCCTAGCCAAGAGATATTCCAAGCGTAATTGCTAGCTGCAGCAGCTGCAACGACAACTCTCCTCCAAACCTGCGTAGAAACTGGGCAACTGCAATGCGCACAAGTGCTACTCTGCAATTCTGAGACTGCCTGCCAGAATGAGAACTGGCCTCTTGTATTTATATTAATTCTGGCTAACTGCCTGGGTCGACTTCTCATTCTGGGTATCTGTCTGTTCAGTATATATTATTATTTCTGGTCAACTTCTTCTCTTGGAGGCTAATAACCTAATGTAAATTATCTTCTTCAGCCAAAAAGTCTTCTAGGGTTATTAGCCAACTCATTAGGGTTTCTTCTTACTTCCCGGAGTATTCTATCCTCGTCAGGTTTACACGTGGAGGTAAATACCTCCCGCAACTACCATAATATCAGCAATCCAGGATGAAATCCGCATGATGACAGTAAGGACAATGGAGGATGCTTATCAGATTTCACTGAAGGAAGAAGAAAAGTTTGCCAGAAAGCAGATTCAGCAAAGTTGAGGTAGAAGTTTAAATAGAGGTAAAGGAATTGTCCATGATAAGGCACAAAATCCTAAGGGTGAGACTGAAAATCCACATAGTCACTCAGAAAGAGGAGGAATTTACCGAGGGAGACACTATGGTGGTAGGAATGCTTTTCCTTGAGGAAGAGGAAGATGCATAGGAGGAGAGGTGAGGTGTTATGCCTATGAAAAAACATGACACATGTCATGGGAATGCCCTGAGAGATAGAAAGAAGTAGGTGAAGCTCAAATTTAGGAAGCGCAGAAGCGGAATGTTGAAACAAAAGGTACAAAAGATGGGAAATCTTTGATGATGAAGAAGTTTCTCTTGAAACCAGAACTAGAGGTTGAAAACCGGTGCAAAGGAACAGTTTGTTCAGAACAACTTGCAAGACAAAAGATAGAGTATGCAAGGTGATAATTGACATTGGGAGCACTGATAACTTAGTATCCATAGAGATGGTGGAAAAATTGGAGCTGCAGACAACTGCACATCCAAGTCCATATAAAGTCTCATGGTTGCAGAAAGTTCACCATGTAATGGTAACTAAATAATGTCTAGTTGAATTTAAAATAGGAGGATATAGAGATGAGATTTTGTGTGATGTGATTCCCATGGATGTATGTCATGTTTTTTTGGGGATACCATGGCAGTTTGATAGGAATGTCATTCATGATGGGAGGAAAAATACTTATACTTTGGAGAAAAATGGTAGGACACACATGTTACTGCCAATAGAGGAGAAGAAAGCAAAGGAAGAAGCCAACACAAGTATACTTCTCATGAGTGAGAAGGAACTCCCGAGTGAAGTTAAGAAGGAACAAGAGATGCAGTTCGTTGTGGTGAGGAAACCCATAGTTATCCTTACAAGTAATTATATGGAGGATCTTCCTGAAGAAGTCCAAGAGTTGTTAGAAAATTTTGTTGACATAGTAGTGGATGAGTTACCTAGCTCATTGCCACCGATCACGTGTATGAGCCATCACATTGATCTAATACCAAGAGCAAGTTTTCAAAACAAAGAAATGTACAAATTAACACCTCAAGAGAATGAGGAGGTAAAGAAGCAAGTCCAAGAATTGAAGGACAAAGGTTTGATTAGAGAAATCTTGAGTCCATGTGCAGTACCAACCATGTTAAGTCTGAATAAAGATAAGGGATGGAGAATGTGTACAGACTCAAGAGCCATAAACAAAATCACCATCATGTAAAAATTTCCTTTGCCAAGGATGGATGACTTAATGGATTGTTTGAGTGGAGAAAACTATGTTTCGAAGATAGATTTGAAAAGTGGATATCACTAGATAAGGATGAGAGAAGGTGATGAGTGGAAAACAACCTTCAAGACAAATGAGGGGTTGTATGAATGGCTTATTATGTCATTTGTCTTAACAAATGCCCCAAGAACTTTTATGAGATTGATGAATGAGGTATTGAAGGATTTCATTGGTAAGTTTGTGATTGTATATCTAGATGATATATTAGTCTTTAGTAAAACTAAAGNTCATTTATTTGGGTTTTGTGATCTCTTCAAATGAATTGAATATGGATCCAGAGAAGGTGAAAGCAATCAGAGAATGTCCATCGCCAAGGAGCATATTCGAGGTGAGAAGCTTCCATGGATTAGAAAGTTTCTATTGGAAGTTCATTAGAAATTTCAGTGGAATTTGTACACCAAAGCTAGATACGGTGAAGAAGAGACACAGGTATTTCAAATGGACAGAAGAAGATGAGAAAGGTTTTAGGATATTAAAGGAGAAGATAATAGAATAACCGATTATGGTCTTTCCATATTTCGGAAAGACATTTCAAGTAAGATGTGATGCTAGTGGAGTTTCAATTGGAGTAGTCTTGAGCCAAGATTATAGACCTGTTGCATATTTTAGTGAGAAGATGAATGACACCAAGAGGAAGTACTCCACATATGATAAATAGTTTTATACATTAATTCAAGCCTTAAAGAAATGGAGGCACTATCTTGTTCCAAAATAATTTGTTTTGTATAGCGATAATCGAGCTTTACAATTCATAACCAAACATGAGAAGTTAAATCAAATACATGCTAAGTGGATAGAGTTTATGAAAAAATTCACTTTTGTCATTAAACATATTTCTGGTAATGCTAACAAATTTGTTGATGCATTGAGCAGGAGATGTCTAATTTTGCAGGAATTTCAAGTGAAAACCTTAGGGTTTGAACACCTTAAGGAGATGTATTGTGACAACCCATCTTTTAAAGAGGCATATGGATCATGTGAAAATCCTGTGGTTAGAGACAAAAGATAGTGGACAGAGTATCTGATTCAAGATGGATTTTTGTTTAAAGGTAGCTAGTTGTGCATACCAAAATGCTCAATGAGAGATAATCTGCTGAAAGAAAAACATAGTGGAGGTCTAACAGGACATTTTGGCCATGACAAGACATTTTCACAGTTGAACAATTCATACTATTGGCCAGGTATGAGAGAATACGTGAAGAAGTTTGTGAACAGATGTAAGATTTTCTAGCATGAAAAAGGAAAGAGATAGAACACTGGTTTGTATTAGCCATTTCCTATTCCAGATAGGCCCTGGGATGCAATAAGCATGGACTTTGTGTTGGGATTTACAAGGACACAAAAGAGAAATGATTTCATTTTTGTGGTAGTTGATAGATTCTCAAAGATGCCACACTTTATCCCATGCCAGAAAACTAGTGATGCAACACACATTGCAAATTTGTTTTTAAAGGAAGTGTTATAACCCTAAATTGATCTACACATGCATACCTGACATTTGGCACTCTTACTTTCATTTTTTTTCCAAGACACTACTGAGTTGCTCTTCTAAAAACCAAAATTTTGGAAGATGTACATTCCCCACACCAATACTTCCCGCGTACATATGCTTGTTGCACCACTACAACCCGCGTACATACGCATGTTGCACCATTACAACCTGCGTATACTTGCAAAAGTTGCAAAAAACAAAAAATTGCAAGGAATTCATTGATATTACGAGCTATTGGGTAGTTTCCCAACTAATCCACCACTTATAGCCCATCACCCAACCAAATAACCATCATTTTGTCATATAAAAGGAGGTGTTCGGGTCTCATTCCACATCTAGACATAAGAATAGTGAAACTATGACCGTTTCACATCCCCTCCTTGCCCAAGTAATTGAAGTCGTTTTGTGAGAATTGCCTCAACATTCCCCAATTAGCCCTTCTTCCTCCATCAAAACCCATTCACTTCCCAAGAAGAGATTAGAAGGTTGAGAGGAGAAGCCATACAAAGGTGCACTTGGATCTTGGTGAAGAGGATCCCGGACCAGGTTCGTGGAGCAGTAGTCGACTTTGGTTATAAAGGTATACTCATTGAGTTATTGATAAAAGAAGTACTTTTCCTGTCCCAAATCATGGTGTATTGAATGCTTTTAATGGTTTATGTTTTGACATTCTAACATCTGACCCTAATTTGTATATGAAATAACATGCTTGTAGATTTATGCTTGTCTATCTTTGAATGCAGGTCAGCCTTGGGAGGAGGTTTGTAGTCAGCAAATCTTTCAAGCGCGAGGGAATCATCACCGGACACAGAGTAGAGGTATAATTACTCGATCCCTCTCATCTTTTCTTTTCTTGTATAAGTTTTGGTATGTTTGGGGTAGTTAGAGAAGTAGTTGACTTTTAGACGGTTAATTGATCTGCCTACATTCTGAACCCTAGTGTAGTCATAGGGGGGGGTTTACCACTAGCAAGAAGTTGTGAGACTTCATGGGTTGCCCAAGAGTATTCTTTCAAACAGAGATACCAAATTTGTTGGTCATTTCTAGAAAACATTGTGGAAGAAACTGAGAACAGAACTATCTTTTAGTTTTTCATATCACCCTCAAACAGATGGACATAATGAGGTGGTAAATCAAAGTTTAGAAGATTTAATGAGGATTTTGGTTACTGAACATCATAGCCAATGGGATCAGATTCTAACACAAGCAGAGTTTTCATATAATGACTCAGTAACCAGGAGTAAAGGAAAAATTCCATTCTAGATAATGTATGGAATGAAGCCAAGAGGAGTATCAGAGTTGAGAGATCTGGAGCATAGTGAATTCAAAAGCACTGGAGAAGAAGAATTCATTGTAGAAATGCATAAGATTCATAATCAGATCAAAGAGAAGTTACAGAGAAATAGTAAAGAATATAAGCGCATAGTTGATCAACATAGGAGAGAACTTCAATTTGAAGTTGGAGATCAAGTTCTAGCACATCTCGGGAAGAAAAGGTTCCCAAGGGGAACATATAACAAATTGAAAATTAAGAAGATAGGACCATGCAAGATCCTAAGGAAATTTGATGCTAATGCTTATGAGATAGATTTACCAGAGGGTGTGGGAATATCACCCATATTCAACATTTCAGACATGTATCCTTACAAGGAAGATGACACAAGGAGATCAGAAGATCGGAAAGATATCCAGTGGGAGAAGCAGATGCATGTAGCAGAGAAGCCACAGATGGAGAAGATCATAGATCAAAGGACTGGTAAGAAGACCAGGAGGAAGACATATTTTGAGTATTTGGTGAAGTGGAAAGGACACCCAATAGAATATGCCAGTTGGGTAAATGAAGTAGATATCTAGAAGCATGGAAATTCATTGCAGGAGCTCATGGACAGGAGTCCATGAATTTTTTTCCAGAGGAGTATGATGTAGAAGCACTGTCAGCAAAGTGAGAGTGGAGGACAACTGAGCACCCTAGCGTGCATTTTGAAGATATTTTGAATTTTAAAGATGGCATATCAATGTAATATCTGAAAAATATTGTAATTAAATATGATCTTAAATGTTTGGAGGTTGAACCATCGCATGAGATCGATGGGGGGTGTTTGGAGGATTTTTCTCTTATCTGTCTGTCTCAAAAAATTATTGTAATAATACTTAGTAGTCGATATCTTTTAATTCGATAGGATAGTGCTAAGGTAGTTGGAGGGAAAATCTCTATGAGCTCATTTTGTATAAATAAATGTATTGTTTCCCAGTAGAGGTTGTTGAAGTTATTGGCGTAGTTGTTGTAGAAGTTGTTGAATATTATTAGTATTGTATGAGCCCATGTACATTTCATTTGAATGAATATAACATGGAAACATTGACCCAAATGTCTGGTGTTTCTATTGTTGTGTCTATCTGAATGAATGAATGGTAGGGTTTTTGTTTAATTGCAATTCTTTGTTATTTACTTGTTCTTTTTTTAATCGATGCATTACATGGTCAAATGCATGAATCTATGAGAGTTTAGATAAGTTTCAATTGTTTATCTTCACGATATTATGCAAGGAATGCATATTGTCCGCAAGGAGTGCGTTGACAGAGTCTATTTCGACTCAAAATCTCGGAAGGGATAACTTGAAATTTTATTTGCAAGAAGTGCATATTGTCCACAAGGAGTGCCTTGACAGAGTCTTCAGACTCAGAAGCTCANGAGAAGAAGTGCAGAAGACCTCGCAAGGTGTGCGTAGGTAGAAACATACTCAAAGTTCTTTTGTTCAGGAGGACCAATTGGGTTGAGTAAATAATTGTTGAGAGGTGTGCACAGTCACTCAGAGGAGTTGAGTCATGGAAGAAGATTTGTTGCAAGGTGTGCACAGTCACTCAGAGGAGTTGAGTCATGGAAGAAGATTTGTTGCAAGGTGTGCACAGAAGTCAAAAATTCGACTAAGTGTCGAGAAGGCGCTCTGAGGAATCATAGGTATCGAGAAAGAACGAGCTCATACGAGATAGAGGTGAGAACTCTTCAATAGGGAGGAGCCCTTTAAGATTCCCTAAGGAACGTGCATGATCCATTTGGAGGAAGAGGGATCATTCCAGACTGTTAGATCTGGGAAGAGTTGCAAGGAGGTTAGTCTTGGAGTCCTTCGACACTCCGAGTGTTCAGAGGTTTAATGTTGTTTAAAGTGCGGGATTGCCGAAGTCTGAAAACTAAGAAGAGATCCTAGCCATTGATTTGAAGGCAGATACATGGAAGAAGATGTGAGAGTTTGTGGAACAGAGGTTCAGAGAATTTGTGTGGAGAAAAGCGCAGTCTTCGTGAAGTTGCGAAGGAAGAAATAAATCTGGACCATTGGATCCAAGGGAACACGTGGCAAAGATCCATGTGCTTTGTTGGAAAATCACTTCGAAGGAAAATAGGAGAGGTGAAGCCAAAATCGCTGAATCCCGAAGTAGGGAAGTCTACAAGAGTCGTCAATCTGAGGAGGACACACGTCATCTGATCGCGAGATCTAGAAAAGGGTAAGAAGATAAATCCTTGCCTTCGATTTGTGTGGACACATCGTCTCATCTCTATCACTTCGATGATAGAGCACTACAGGAAGAAAGGCTTCAAACGCATTCAAAAGTGTCTAACGCCGAAGTTGTGAGGCAAATCATAGTTGTTGGTCGTCAAAGGAGCATTGACTGTAGATCCGGTCCCAGATTTTTCACCGATCCGGAGATCGGAGAAAAAGGAGTCAGTTGCTTGCAAAAAAATTCTGAATGATGAACTCACGAAGAGACTTACCCGAGGTCATATCTAGTGGTTGTGTTGGAGAAGAGTATAGTACAGGAGATAGCACTCGTAGTTTGGTGTTGTGAGAGGTGTTAGAAACCGACTGTGCGATTATTTTGAACCTGCGGGTAACATCAAAGGGACCTGTGGAATTTGTTTCAGGGTCTATTGAAGGCCCGAGGAGCCAATCCGACTTAGTTTCGTGAAGATCCGTGACTGGGAGGTCGAGCAGCCTCGAGGAGAGAAGGGGGGGTGTGTCTACGTCAATGGAGTGGACACAAGTCCAAACACATCACTATGAACTAGTTTTAAAACTCTTTCTGCACTCGTTGCACTAGAGGGGAATCTTACCTGATTCTTCTTCCTATATACACAATGTCCAGAGAAATAAAAATCCAGAGAGAATTTATACATACCTTCAATAATACATTTACCATGTAGTATTCAAAGACCCTTCTCTCCAATATGCCCCAGTCTTTGATGCCACAACATAACACGACTTGATTTTCGTGTCCTTTGTTGCCTTTCAACTCTTCAAAGTATCCCACCATGATGCAAGCATGACTCTTTAGATCCAACTTCTTTTTGCAATCATCAGGAATGTGAGCTCAGGAAACACTTCCAAACACACGAAGGTGGTAGAATGAAGGCTTCTTCCCACAAGAAAGGATGAAGATATTTAGCCTGCAAAAGACATCTAGCCATTTCGACTAACGTCCTATTCTTGCATTGTGCAACATCATTCTGGTGAGGAGTGTGAGGAACCAACCGTTTCTAGTCAATACCAAATCGAAGTAGGTATTCTTCAAAAGGTCGATTTACATACTCACCACCATTTTATGATCTCAAGAATTTGATGGGTTGACCACATTTCTTCTCAGCAAAGGCCTAAAACTACTTGAACTTCTCAAAGACAAGATTCTTATTCTTCAGGAAAAATACCCATTTGAAGTGAGAGAAATCATCACTAAAAGTCAAAATATACCATGCACCTACCAATGAAGGTAAATTGATGCAATAGACATCAATGTGAACCAATTCCAATAGGTTTTATGCTCGGCATGCTTTACCAAATTCAAAATGTGTCTGATTATGATTCCCAAGTACACAACCCTTGCAAACTCCTTCAAGGCGAAACACCTTCGATGAACCAACAACCATGTTCTATGTTTCCAGTGCCTGCAGACTTTAGAAATTCAGATGTCTATGTCGCTCATTCCAAATTTGACTTCACTCATCGAAGTGAGAAACAAGTGCAGTTGGTTCGGGTTTAGGTTGAGTCAAGAATGAAACTTGTACAAATTGTGTGTTAGGTCGAGAATCCCACTAATGAAAATCGACTTTCCTTTCTTAAAATCACAAACATAGAACCGATCTGGACAAAATTCCACAATCTTACCTATTTGTGTCAATTGAGTAACAAACAATAGATTGGGACTAAGATTTGGCACGTGATAGATAGTGAAAATATTCCCATGTCAACAAGCAACATCACCTTGACTAACAACATTCAGAGAAAAATAATCAACAACATATATTTTACTCTCCTAAGATTTATTCAATCTCATGAACAAAAAGGCATCCTTAGCCATGTGGTGAGTGCACCTAGAGTCAACTACCCATTTATTTTATGCAAAATGGGACAACAAGACCTCAGAAGTCCTGAATTGGAAGGTGAAATTATCAGTGGGTCAACATACATTAGTCACATCTCCTTAAAGGCGTTTAACCTTCTCCTCTAAGTTGTCTCGCTTCTTATAGAAGGTTTTCTCCACATGTCTAGTCTTTCCACAATACTAACATGTATTCCTCTTTCAACTTTGTTGTGGTGCATCTTCCTGTCTCTAAGGCTTTTAGTCATGGTATGCAGGCTTCTGTGTAGAGGTATCAAACCATACTCTTTCCTTGGGATCCATATTTCCCTTTCCCTTGAGTAAATGGATATGGTGTTTACCACCAGTCTTACCTTCTCCAAGAAATCTATGATGATTAGTAATTAAAATACCATGGAAATATTCAAGGGTGTAATTCTTACGATCTTCCTTGCATGCTCTCTAGTTGGTGTGGAAATTTGATATGAAGACATTGAATGGTTTTCTCAAGTTCATCAGAACTAGCTCGATGAGTTGTCCATCCTTATTATGATACTTATTTCCACATTCACCCAATTTCAACTGGAGTTCCTTAACACATTCCAAATAGTCCTATATTCTCTCAAAGGAACGAGGATCAAGAGAGATTAACTCTTTCTCAACTGCATGACATGGCTCTCATCGACTCGGTCGAACAATGACTTCAACTTCTTCCAGACTTGATGAGGATATTTGATTCCACTGAGGTGAAAAAAATCTCCCATGAGATGTAGGTCGTAATGAACCCTATAGCCTCATCCTTCTTTTCGTCAACAATAAACTTCACCTGGTCATCTATTGGATCTGGAATCACAACCTTTGTATACTACCAAAGTCTTTTTCTCTTCAGTAAGGTTTCCATATCTGGTACCCATATTGCATAATTTGATTAGTTGAGAACAACAAGATCAATCTTCGAAACCATCTTTGATATCTAGATAGAAATTTCTATTCAATAAGTTCCAATTAGTGAACCACCATCCCAAAGTCAATCACATAATAGATCTGACTTAGTAAGGTTTGCAGATAACAAGTCGAGGTTTAAACCATAGAATTTGATACCATGTTGGGGAATAGGGTGGAACACAACATGAAATAGAGGAAACAGATTTGCAGATAATCGAAGGGGGGGGGGGATTTCGAAGACAAAAGGTGGTGTCTAAAGACACCATTACAATTCTTAAGAAAAGTGCACTGTGATTAGAACATCACGATGCATGTTTCACATATTGATCTGCATGATCTATTGCACAATATCTTATGTTGATAATGACCCAGGGGGTCTTCTTTTATAGTCTCAAGATCTATCCAACTTCCATAGAATCCAGAAGATCATTTCCACATGCATCCGTCAGTTGTTATATTTGAATCAACCAAATCCGCTCCATTGAGTTGGATTGTTATTACCCAAAGGGGGAATTGTGATGTATAAATGTATTTGGTTATGTGGAGGAGGTTATCTTATTTTTTGAGTTATTGTGTAACTTATATATCTTGGAGTTTTGTTTCTCATATTATGTACATGGTGTGTATTTCTATTCTGTTATGATATCTTAAGCATTTGGATCATTACATTTGGTATCAGAGCATTGATCCTAGGATTTTTCTTCCTCAAACAAGTCATCTTGGAATTTTCACTACAACTTTTTTTCGGGGACACTTTAGAAATTAAAACTTGGATGTTATTTAGAATACTTATCAAGGCACCTGTGGTACTAATTTAAGCTTCTGATTCATCGCAATTTCGGAGATACACCCTATGGAATATAGGGCTTTTGAGTAGTCCTATAACTAGTCTCAAACAAGTGTTTTAGGTAAAATAGTCATGAATTCTTCATATAGGATCCAAATTTTGTGAGACCAATTGAATTAGAAATAGTATAGTCCTTAGTATGTGGTGTGCATGTTTTGGAATCATATATTAAATATTTGGCACGTGGCATGCTGTAAAAGCTCTCTCTCTAGAATAGGCCAAAATTCAACAATGTTTGAGAAAGTTACCATAAATTTAATTTGGCACACCCAATTTTGGTCAGACCTATGGAATTGTAGAGAAGACATTTCATAGTATTGTAGTTCTAAATTTCATACTCATAGGGCCTAGAATTTTAAAAATACATTAGAAGGAAGGTTGGTTAGAAGGACATACTCCAAATCAAGGCTTCAAAGGTATGTTCACTTAAAACTATCATAACTTTTGATTGGGATGTCCAACTGAGTTGATTCAAAAACCATTGGAAAGAGAAAAAAATAGAAAATTATATTGGAACAAGGATTATAAGTATTTGAGATCATTATTCCTAATATATTGATTTTTTAAGTTGAGTGTTGGGGTTAGAACTCACTTAAGAATGAATGGAAATACCTAAATTTACAGGAGATGAAGATAAAGATGAAATTGATACCACTAAATGGTTGAGAATGATAAATAAAAATAATTTGAGACCTGTTATGATAGGATTTTTCTTGAAGGGTGAATCTTTTAAGTGTTGGGATAGCCTTGATGAAGATACTAGACTCAACTCCTCATGGGAAGGATTTGAAGAACTCTTCTCAAACAAATGGATCAAGGATAAAAATAAGGAGGATATGTATACAATTCAAGACGAATTAAAATAAATAAAATAAGAGATAACGAGAAGAGTGATAATAATATCTAAGATACGATACCTTAATGAAGCACTAGTTAAATAAATTCAAAAATTAAAACAAGAAAAGACTAGCAAAGGAAAGTGGGAAAAAAATGAGTCGAGGGAGGACTTGAAAAATTAATATGAAGAGATGTGTAGATTACAAAACCATAATAAAAAATTATTGGATGATGTTAAGAGATTGAAAGAAGAAAAGAAGAATTATCAAAATCAAGAAGAAATGAAAATCTTGGATGAAGAATCTACCAAAAGACTTGAAGAGGAGATTTGTAAGAAGGTTGATGTATCCCTAAATAATGATGAGGTAAAATTATAAATGAAATAAAGAATTGAAGAAGGACATCAAAATTTGATAGATGGGGTCAAAATGCATCCTCAAAAGGAGAAAGAAAAGAAGATTCAAGAAGGACACCAGAAGATACTTGAATATGTTGAACTTCATCTAGAGAAGGTACATGCCAAATATGATGGTATTATCTCCAAGGCTAGAGTAATCAAAGACCATGAAAATAGGATAGAGGGTTCTGTTGTCTCTGAAAATAAGATAGATGAAATGGGTGTGCAGAATGAAGAAAAATCGTCAAATGTGAAACCATATCGACACCCTCATTATCAAGAAAGATTTCAAAGAAGGCAAGAAGATCATTATCAACATTATCAGGGAAGAAGATGGAATACACATCAATATCATTGGAATATGGCATAACAAAACCATTATTCAACAAGATATTATCATAGACCAACATCTACTACAATTGGAGAAGCTTCAACAACAATACATGGAATCAAGGGAAAGAAAATTATGCAACAACTAGACATCAGGGATTACGACCAAAAAATTGATTTTGGATGGATGGATGGATTATTATCAGTGGAAGGAAGAAAGTAGGAACATAAAAATATCATATTACTTGGTTTCATCACATGTGAATCCTTTAATTGAAAAGATTTGAGGACACAACTTTTTGAAGGAGGGTACTATGTTATGAAAGGGGGAATTGTGATGTATACATGTATTTGGTTATGTGGAAGAGGTTCTCCTATTATTTAAGGAGTTATTGTGTAACTTATCTATCTTGGAGTTGTGCTCCATGCTCATATTTTGTACATGGTGTGTACTTCTAGTCTGTTATGATATCTTAATCATTTGGATCATTACAAAATATGATTAGCTATTGCAAAATTTTGTGAAAAGTGGATAGCATGTCAGTAGGATATGTCCCTAAGGGAGGCACTAGATTAAGAAAAACACCTAATTTCAATATACTAATGTCAGCTATCTAATTATTAAATTGAAACTAATTATGCTATGTCCACTGCAGAGTCATGGCTTGGTGATTGAAGATCAAGATAAATTTCATTCGATGAGTCAATATCGTGGATTTTTTCACAAACAATGGAGCATTATGCCTACAAATGTTTTGATATTTTAATAGGAAAGGATTGTAGGCTAGATGCAGTGACATATTATTCTCTTATTTATAGTTTAGGAAAGCAATGCAAAGTTGATGAATAATATAGGCTATTTAAAAGGATGTACAAGCACAAAAAATTTGGTGGAGGGTAACAAGAGCTTGTGAACCTACTAAACACGGGCCTTGAGAGAAATAATATCTTAGCCACTCATCTTATTGGTAAGTATTATACAAGTGGGAGTTGGAAGTCGATGTATGCACTCCAATTGTTTGACAAAATGCACAAACCAAACATGTGTGCATGGACTATTATGATAATTGGCATACCCAAAATGGTAATTG
>SNQJ01S0181499.1:0-14821 GCA_010110895.2 Picea sitchensis
AGTCTATATATAGAGTACTTGCTTTTTTCTTTACATGTCAACTTATGTTCATGTCCGTTTTGTTTTGTGCTTTTCTTCATAGACACAAACAGGAAAACTAGACACCGCAAAGAACTCCTAACTAGGAATGTAGAAGAATCCATGCAAAGGTGCGTTTTTTCTACCCGTGTTCCATATCCAGTAGTTTTCCGTTTACTCTGTCTGTATTTGTTGAACTAGGTTGCAGCTCGGTTTTTTTTTTTCCCTCCTTGGAGACTCCATATCTTCCTGTACATTGGCTTGTCTTCGTGTCAATTGTATTTTTTGTGCTGCTATCTTTAAATAAATAAATTTGTACTCCATCTTTTCTTTTCATGTGTTCCTACGTAACAGTTTTCTTTCATGTCGGTTCTTACCTCCCTTTCTTTTCCCTGTTCTATACTTAGCTGTTCTCCCCTTTTTTTCTTCCCCTCTATTATCCATTTCTTATTCTATACTTAGTCCCATGTTTATGCTTGCGGGGTTCCTAGGACGACGAAGTGGAAGATTTCATGTCCATCTATATCTCTACATCACGAGTTCGACCGACTGCCGTTCATTTTCATAGTTCATGAATTTTATGGCCACCGGTTCCTGCATGGGCGCCATCGAACTCTCATGCCCCGTGTGCATGGTATACATCTTGCACCCGAAACATCGGTGATCTACAATTCGACCAAGACTCAAAGCTTGCGACTCATTTTTCCCAGCATCTATTGATATTTTTCCCAATTCGTCTCAATAGTTATCCAATTTTATGGCCGTGGGTTCCCCTCGAATGCATTATCGAACTCCCATGTCCATCTACAATTTGACCCTGGGCTCCTCTAAATCCCAAGTCTCACTCTTTATCAAACTCACAATTTGTATATCCATCTATATCTTGACATCACGAGTCCGACCGAGCGCTTACGTTTCCTTAGCCAATTTTATGGTCGCGGGTTCTCGACCACACGTTATCGAAGTCTCATTCCCCATGTTTCAAGTATACATCTTCCATCCAAAACTTCGGTGATCCATGCCTCTTCTCACGGGTTCCCAGACGACGGAGTGGAATATTTCATATCCATCTATATCTCTACATCATGAGTCTGACCGACCACTGTTCATTTTCATAGTTAGCGAATTTTATGGCCGCGGGTTCCTGTGTGGGCGCCATCCAACTCTCATGCCCCGTGTGCGCGGTATACATCTTGTGCCCGAAACTTCAGTGATCTACAATTCAACCCAAACTCGAAGCTTGCGACTCATTTTTCCCAACATTTGTTGATATTTCAAAGCATCTGTTAATATATTTCCCTATTCGTCTCAATAGTTAGCCAATTTTATGACCGCGGGTTCCCCCCAAATGCATTATCGAACTCCCATGCCCATCTACAATTCGACCCCAGCCTCCTCGAACTCCCAAGCCTCACTTTTTATCGAACTCACAATTTGTATATCCATTTATACCTTGAAATCATGAGTTCGACCGAGCACTTACGTTTCCTTAGCCAATTTGATGTCCACGGGTTCCTGGCTATGCGTTATCGAACTCTCATTCCCCATGTTCCGAGTATACATCTTCCATACAAAAATTGGGTGATCCATGTCCATGCTCATGGGTTCCCAGACGACGGAGTGGCAGATTTCATGTCCATCTATATCTCTACATCACGAGTTCGATCGACTGCCATTCATTTTCATAGTTCGTGAATTTTATGGCGGCAGGTTCCTATGTGGGCGCCATCCAACTCCCATGCCCTGTGTGCAGGGTATACATCTTGCGCCTAGAATTTTGGCGATCTACAATTCGACCTAGAATCCAATCTTGCAACTCATTTTTCCCAACATTTGTTGATATTTCAAAGCATATGTTGATATATATCCCTATCCGTCTCAATAGTTAGCTAATTTTATGACCGCGGGTTCCCCCCCAATGCATTGATATTTCAAAGCATCTGTTGATATATTTCCCTATTCGTCTCAACAATTAGACAATTTTATGACCGCGGGTTCCCCCCCAATGCATTATCAAACTCCCATGCCCCGTGTTTGGATAACATCTTGCATCCAAAACTCCGGTTATCTACAATTCGACCCCAGACTCCTCCAACTCGCAAGCCTCACTTTATTGTTTCCTTAGCCAATTTTATGGCCGCGGGTTTCCGGGTACGCATTATCGAACTCTCATTCCCCGTGTTCTGAGTATACATCTTCCATCCGAAACTTGGGTGATCTACAATTCCAGCACAGATTCCCAGGTTCAAAAGAGTACCAAAGCATCTTTAATTCTCGTCCATGACCGCCACGTTCACCCCTTCCCAATAGACATTAATTATGATTTTACTGGTGACAGTTCACAAATGGTCGAAAATATTGGCATTAATAAGCGGAAAGATCGAGGCAATCTCCCATTAAAATGCATTTATGGGAGAATATTATGGAATCTAATTAGTTTCCTCTGTCAATCTTGAATTCACAAAAAAATGATGGTTGTTTTGGTTTTTTTAAGACGTCATCGTAGCAATAATTCGATATTGTGCTGGCTCGCTGCCATCTACAAAGGTGTTCACATGATGTCGGTCTTTAATATTGTGCACATAATTTTAGAACCTTACAGGTTTTCATGTCTGAGGCTCTGTCTGCATATGAAAATGTTGCTCCACCATTCCAATTTGAACATAGTTTACATTTGGGCTACAGAGAACAACAACAAAATAAAATAATATGAAATTTGTTTAAGTAAATATAAACAAATTATCTTCTAACTTGATCTTGCTTTTGTCAAGATCTAGGTATATTACACAACTGTCAATGTTTTCCCCTCTTTTAAATAGTTTCTCGATTTCCCTTCCATCTTCGCACACTTTCCCAATGCAAATTGATGACACTTTTATTAGCTTTGAAAAGATTGGCATTAAAAGGCAAAAAGGTCGAGGGAATCTGCCATTAAAACACATTGAACCAAGATTTACCAGATATTGTATTATAATGTTGCAACGTCCATTTTAAATACAATAAGGATCAAAGGGAGGTTTTCATCACCTTATGGCTACAGATCGACACCATGTTTGTGGAGATACACTGAATATTTTTCGGGCATGAGGACCAACATTTTCAGTGGTCCATAGCTTATGACTACTACTCATACTTCTGCCCAGGTTAAAGTTATATCGACATTTGAAATTGCAACGACACATTGTATCCTCGATTTTGTTTTTTTTTCTCTTTAAGGACTTGGTCACGTGCTGCGCCAAGAACTATATTCCAAACCAACGGATTGTCCAAATGGGCGACCATTTCCAAATCTTCCTATCGCCCAAAGTATTTCGAAAGATGTTAACACTTCCTGAACCAATGCCTAATTTCAAGGGCGAGAATTGAAAGCAGT
The DNA here is from genome assembly GCA_010110895.2 of Picea sitchensis. NCBI lineage: Eukaryota > Viridiplantae > Streptophyta > Pinopsida > Pinales > Pinaceae > Picea > Picea sitchensis. The sequence goes on from SNQJ01S0181499.1 coordinate 3,392, forward strand.
TCTTAAAGAAGCACGATAATGAACTAGACCTCTTGCCGAAGTTATTATAGGACCCAATGCCCACTCCCGAGGACATTGTTGTATTATAGGTCAGTGCATGTAAAAATATTTTTCGGTAGATTGCATTCCTTTTCACGAGGACATCGAGACAAGTAAGTGAAACCGACATCTCTCAGATGATTCTGTATATTTAATATTTTACGGTCAAGCAAGAAACCATCTTCCATTGCCCCAAGCTGATTTCCATTCAAAACTCTTCCCAGTTATTGCAATATAGGAGGCAAAATAAATTATTTATGCCACCTTATTTAATTTTTGTTGTGCCGAATTGCTATCTATTTCCTGGACTGTCTATGTGTAGGAATATGAACTTTTAATTTGACCCATTAACATTCTCGCGCCATAAATTATGGAGACACGATGCTTGCCAACTATTTTATAAGGTCTTCAATTATTTTGTTTCATTTTTTAAAGCATTGATATTTGGAAGGTATTTCCCCCGGTTCTTTGGCCATCCGACAATATTCCTGGATAGGAGGGACACAGTAGAATAAATGAAAAACTATAATTTTATAAGGATTATCGGGTTTCCTTGCTTCCTTCCATGTCGTATATCTGCTACAATGTTTTTTGTTGGAATAACAGGGGAGTACATCTACTGGTTGCATTTTTTTCATGCAAAAAGGAAAGGAAAATTCATGTCCATGCCTTGGAAAGTCCAGGATTTCATGGTCAGGAACCACTTCAACAGTTATTTCACTTACACTATCCTGAATGGACTTCAAACCAGTACCAATGATTCGCACAAGAAGAACTGAAAAGACCCAGGTGAAAAAAGTTCCCAATCCCCAAGTACTCCAATGGATTACCCAAGTAACAAAGTCACACACAGTTCTTCAAGAAGAGGAGGAGATAATAACCCTCGCTCCGGAAAAATTGAAAGTTGTCACAAGCTTCCCGTGGGCAAAAAACGAAAAACAATAGTCCAAGAACAGGAGGGACTGAGGGGAGAAATTGATACCTACGATCTCTCCCTTGAAGATATGGAACTAGAAATTGACATTGAAAAATTGTTCCCTGACGATGATCACTTAGACAAAACTGATCCTCACAATCCCAGGATGGACATAATTGGCATAGATACATTGTATGAAGAAGAGTCTTTTGCATTTCAGAGCGTTTTTTTTGACAGGGAATCAAAAAAATTGATTATTGAAAACAGAGATGTAAAGAACAAGAAAGGCACATCTCATTCAGAGTTCAACCTACGTAACATGCACCCTTCCCAGATATCCAAGTTGCATGGAGCAACTGGAGATTTTCTAGAAAACTCTATTATCGGCTTTGAAACAGAGAATCTCATGTTAAAGACGTGAATCAAAGAATTGGAGGCAACTCTAATGCCTCTTCCACTATTTTCTACTCATTTGGCAATGGTCGGGTCCACCACACTTGCACCAAAGTTGAAAGGATCAACAAGCCTTCTCACATCCGTCTGAGACTATGTGGAAAAGAATATAAACAAAAGAATTGAATTAATAACAAAATCTTGGGAGATGTCAAAGAATATGGTCTCTTTTGGAACAAGAGCGCATGCTTTTCATGAGTATCTGCAAGCAGATCTAAAAAATGACCAAGGTTTTAATCTCGATGTAGTTTTACCATTTGGTTTTGAAGTTACCAGTATGATGGAATCCAGAAGAAGACAAGATGATCTCCGTTCTCTAGATTGAATAGACCAACTAAGTGAATGCTGGAAACAAAAGGTAAAGAACTTGATTGGTCTTGTTCAACAATGTAGCCAAACCATATCTAAAAGAGACAAACTATTCAAGAAGCTAACTAAGATAGATCTAGCTGGCAACACCAATGAAGTCCAGGACCCAAAATTGATATTAAACTCATTGTTTTTAACCAAACAAGCATTTGATGATCAAGTTCATATCTATAAAAGTCTGTCATTTGAAAATTGCTATGGCATTCTTGAATATGGTTAAGATGACATGAAATCCTGGTTATTCGGTTATGCAATTAGAAACAAAAATATTTAAGAAGCATTGCACAACTTGTCAATTGATCTAAGCGACTTGGAAAGTGAACTCTTCAATATAAAAATCCAGCATGAAATCAACGTGGCTCCCATGAGGAGCTACATCAAAGAATGGTTGAAAAAATTGTCGAACAAATTACCAATGAAGGTCAAAGCTGAGGATACTTACATCAAAGAATGTAAGTTGATACTGATTACATTCTTCTGATTTCATCCACTCTTTCTAACAAAGATTTAATCCAGATCTGACAATTTTCTCTTTCTTCTTTCCAGGTTTTTCTGTTTTCCATCGTCAACTTTCTTCTTTCTGCAAACTTCATTCTTGTACATCTTTTCTTCGTAGTCTGCGGCAGTCCCAATCGAAGTCATTCTGGAAAACGGATTTTTATTTCATAGAATATGTACTGAACAATAGTTTTTTTTTTCGCAAATTCGAAGACAACTTTTTTTTTTGGGAAATATTCTCAAATGTATTTTGTGACCCAATTTATCTAAATATAAATATTTGGGGTTGTTTTATGCTGATATTAAATGAATGGTGTTGTTATTTGGAGTTTGTATTTCTTCGTAAATTAACTCATTTCGTTGTACATGTTCTTGTTCTATATTGTGCATGTATTGCAACTTCCTATATTTCAAAATATTCTTCGATATACAAAATGTAAAGTCATGTGTTTTTTTCTTTGTTCCTTGTACGTTTGAAAAACAAAATCCAAGCACAAAACACCATTCAAATTTGAACATGGTTTACATTTGGAGCACAAATAATCTAGTAAGATACATTAATATAAATACATTTTATTTAAAAACTTCCGTTGTATGCATCTTGCACAAAAAACGTCCGTGGTCTACAATTCCTCCACATCTTGGAACATGGTCTACATTTGGACCACAAATTATCTATTACAATACATTACTATAAATACAATTTAAATTAATGGTCCTATATCGTCACATCATGAGCCCGACCGACCGCAGTTCCTTTCAACACTTAGCCAATTATCTCTCCGCGGGGTCGCGCCTTAGAGCTAATGAAATTGTATGCCCCATGTTCCGTGATATGCATATTTCACACAACATTTCCATGATATACATTTTGCACCAAACACTTCCGTCATTCAAAGTGGATGTTAGCGGTCGGTTGGAGTCATGATATAAAGTCACAAGCGCAAATGTGAACCAGTCCATCCACCAACGTACCCATTGGGACATTTTCGGAAAAACGACTACGTAACAAGAAAGATAGTAGAGAGAAAAAACGGTCGTGACAAGGGCTCCTGAGAAGACGTAAGGCCCCGCCTGTCAAATTGTATATATATTCTGCTTCTATTGGTGACAACTCAGTGGTTCTCTTATTGACATTAACAACCAAAGAAACGTATTCAACAACGATTTACAGGAACCCGACCGACCCCCGGGTTGGAGCTATTATACATATTACACCCAAAACTTGCGTCGTCTACAGTGTCACTGTACACATCTTGCACCAAAAATTTACGTGGTCTGCAATTCCTCCACATATTGGAACATGGTCTACATTTGGACCACAAATTATCTATTACGATATATTAATATAAATACAATTTTAATAAATATACTTAAACTTGAACTTGACTTTTTTCAAACTCATCGATTGGTCCTATATCGTCACATCATGAGCCCGACCGATCGCAGTTCCTTTCAAAACTTAGCCAATTATCTCTTCGCGGGGTCACGCCTTAGCGCTAACGGAATTTTATGCCCCATGTTCTGTGATATACATGTTGCACACACCACTTCTCTGATATACATTTTGCACCAAACAATTTCGTCATTTACAACTCGACGTGCTATTATAGATCTTGCACCCAAAACTTGCGTCATCTACAGTTCTGTTGTATACATCTTGCACAAAAAATTTCATGGTCTACAATTCCTCCACATATTGGAACATGGTGTACATTTGGACCACAAATTATCTATTACAATACATTAATATAAATACAATTTAAATTATTGGTCCTATATCGTCACATCATGAGCCTGACCAACCGTAGTTCCTTTCGACACTTAGCCAATTATCTCTTCATGGGGTCGTGCCTTAGCGCAAATGAAATTTTATGCCCCATGTTCCGTGATATAAATGTTGCACGCAACATTTATGTGATATACATTTTTCACCAAACACTTGTGTCATTCAAAGTGGATGTTAGCAGTCGGTCGGAGTCACAATATAAAAGCACAAGCACAAATGTGAACCGGTCCATTCGCCAACATGCCCATTGGGACATTTTTAGAAAAAAACAGCTAAGTAACGGGAAAGATAGTAGAGAGGAAAAATGGTCGTGACAAGGGCTCCCGAGGAGACGTAAGGCCCCGCCTGTCAAATTGTATATATATTATGCGTCTTCTCGTGACAACTCAGTGGTTTGCTTATTTCCATTGACAACCAAAAAAACGTATTCAACAATGATTTACGGGAGCCTGACCAACCCCCGGGTTGGCGCTATTATAGATCTTGCACCAGAAACTTGCGTCATCTACATTTCCGCTGTATACATCTTGCACCAAAAACTTCCGTGGTCTGCAATTCCTCCACATATTGGAACATGGTCTACAGTTGGACCACAAATTATTTATTACGATACATTAATAATTCTGTACTCTACAATTCGTCGCAACTTGATGCTATCGATTTCTTATGCCCCCTGTTCCGTGATATACATGTTGTACACCACACTTTCATGATATACATTTTGCACCAAACACTTTCATCATATACAATTCGACCCCGGTTATAGAGCCCGCCTATCTGGAAATCTACGATCTGAAAAGTGGCTAGGCATCGAATGGTTAGCGGTCGGTCGAAGTCATGATATAAAATCACAAGCGCAAATGTGAATCGGTCCATCTGCCAACGCGCCCATTGGGACATTTAAAAAAAAAAACTAAGTAACGAGAAAGATAGTAGAGAGGAAAAATGGTTGGATGGGCTTCAAAATAGGGTCACGATGGCTCCCGAGAAAATGTAAGGCCCTGACTGTGAAATTGTATATATATTCTTCTTCTACTTGTGACAAATTAGTGGTTCGCTTATTGCCATTAAAAACCAAAAAAATGTATTCAACAATGATTTTGGGAGCCCGACCAACCCCCGGGTTGGCGCTATTATATATCTTGCACCCAAAACTTGCGTCATCTACAGTTCCATTGTATACATCTTGCACCAAAAACTTCCGTGGTCTACAATTCCTCCATGTATTGGAACATGGTCTACATTTGGACCACAAATTATCTATTACAATACATTAATATATATACAATTTAAATTAATGGTCCTATATCGTCACATCATGAGCTCGACCGACTGTAGTTCCTTTCAACACTTAGATAATTATCTCTTCGCGGGGTTGCGCCTTAGCGCTAACGAAATTTTATGCCCCATGTTTTGCGGTATACATGTTGCACACAACATTTCCATGATATACATTTTGCACCAAACACTTCCGTCATTCAAAGTGGATGTTAGCGGCCGGTCGGAGTCACGATATAAAAGCACAAGCGCAAATGTGAATCGGTTCGTCCACCAATGCGCCCTTTGGGACATTTTTGGAAATCTGACTAAGTAACGAGAAAGATAGTAGAGAGGAAAAACAATCGTCACAAGGCCTCCCGAGGAGACGTAAGGCCCTGGCTATCAAATTGTATATATTTTTTGCTTCTACTTGTGACAACTCAGTGCTTCGCTTATTGCCTTCAACAACAAAAAAAATGTATTCAACAACAATTTATGGGAGCCTGAGCGACCCCCGGGTTGCCGCTATTATAGATCTTGCAGCAAAAAATTGCGTCATCTACAGTTCCGTTGTATACATCTTGCACCAAAAACTTCTGTGGTCTACAATTCCTCCACACATTAGAACATGGTCTACATTTGGACCACAAATTATCTATTACGATACATTAATATAAATACAATTTTAATAAATATATTTAAAATTGAACCTGACTTTTTTCGAACTCATCCATTGGTGCTATATCGTCACATCATGAGCCCAACCGACTGCAATTCCTTTCAACACTTAACCAATTATCTCTCCATAGGGTCGCGCCTTAGCGCTAACGAAATTTTATGCCCCATGTTTCAAGATATACATGTTGCACACAACACTTCCGTGATATACGTTTTGCACCAAACACTTCCGTCATTTACATTCGATCTTGCACCCAAAACTTGTGTGATATACAGTTCCGCTGTATACATCTTGCACCAAAAGATTTCATGGTCTACAATTCCTCCACATATTGGAACATGATCTACATTTGGACCACAAATTATCTATTACAATACATTAATATGAATACAATTTCAACACTTAGCCAATTATCTCTCCACAGGGTCGTGCCTTAGCGCTAACGAAATTTTATGCCCCATGTTCCGTGATATAAATGTTGCACACACCATTTCTGTGATATACATTTTGCACCAAACACTTTGGTCATTTACAATTCGATCCCATTTTCCACAATTTACCTTGTAACCTGCTTGGTAGGGACTACGTTGCCACACAACACTTGTTATAAGAGTAATGACATCATTTACTTTACTCATGACTAATGACATTATTCACTTTCCATATCACTGACATCATTGACTTATCATACTTAACATTGACATATATAAAGTTTATTCTCATTTTATGACATTATTCACATGTCATAGTAGTGGCATCATTGGCTTATCGTAATTATAACATTGACATATATAGATTTTTATTCTCATTTTGCTACTTCTATGTATGATATGAATTTTATTTTTTTGGTGTATATTTTTTTCCAATAATTATAATAATTATTTTTCATATTTTTTTAATTATTTTTATATTCATACATCTTTTTGAGTTATAAATTTATGTTTCCTTAAAAAATTATTCATCATTTTAAATAAATAATTATATTAATATTAATAATATATTAGAGAGGATTAAGGGGAGACCAATGACACGAAAAGCAGGGTAGTGCATTAGGGTTTTGATAATGTTTTTTCAAAGAGTGTGTATGTGGATTTGCAAAGTAGGTATTTTGGGTAGGCACTAAGGGCAATACAAATGGCAACGAATAAAGTATCATAGACAGTAGGGGGTGTACAGATTCTGGCAATGACAAATTGTTAGGAAATGAGGAACACTTCCATGCTAAACCTAGCAGAAGAGAGGAAGAAATATTTAATCAAGAAAGCAAATGACAAAGAAAAAACACACTACACAGAGATTTTACCCTAGAAATCCAAATCGGGAAAACCAACATTTCTTGAGAATTTTTCTCTTTGTTGTCTTATTCATTCAGAATAAAAGGTTACATGTCTAACTTTGGTCAACACCTAAGATACATTTGACATCATATCTTCTTTCTTTACACAAGAACAACCTTGTAGCCAATTCGACTTACATCTACATGACCAGTAACCTCTATGATTTTATCTATTGGTGATTAGCCATTAGCTCTTTTACAACATTACAACATGCATTATTTATAGGCTTTACAATAGGAAAATACTAAATAAAAGGCACCCAAAAACGATTGCAGAGCCACGCCGATCATTGGCTACAAATCTCGAGAATTTGTTACAGTCGACTACTATGTTAGATTACTAGTTGACTATCAACATCCTTCATTCAGTCTTCATTCAATTGCCATGCTCCCTCCTATCGACCTCTTGTCGGTTTATTGCTTCAATTTTACCCGATCGAGCCACATCAAACTTCAACTTGATATTGATGTCTTTGACTTCATCTTTACTCGGTTGAACCAACTCGACCTTCGACTTGTTGTCGATTCCTTCGACTTATAATATCAGTCAATCCACCTCGACTAGACTTCACTGCAAAGAATATAACAACCCGACATTCTAGCACTTATTGTTTTCTTTGTTGAAACCGAGAGACCTCTAAAATCGTGTTCATAGACCCAGGGCAACAATTCACATTGCCTCTTTTCACCAAGAGAACTTCACAACACTCACATACTTGGTCAAAGAGTCTACAATGTTTTCCAACGTGTCTACTTTGTCTAGTAGCACCTTGTTTCTTTCCACCATGTCTCTCACGAAATGGTATTGTACATCAATGTGCTTAGTCTTAGAATGATAAGCAGGCTTATTTTCCATAAATATTGCACTTTGACTATCACAACTTATCTTAATAGATCTCTGCTCAAACCCGATACTTGAATACAAACTTTGCATCCATACTGCTTCTTTGCTTCCATGAGTAGTTGCCATGTATTCAACTTCTGTTGTTGAAAAGGTTACGACCGCTTGTCGCTTACTCATCCAGTTGATTACTCCACCGAACATCTTGAAGACATATATATTGGTTGACCTTTGTCGATCTAGATCTCCATCCCAGTTGGCGTTAATAAAGCCATGCACATTTAATTCACTGTCACTTCTAGGTTTTCCTTGGTAGCATATAGAATAGTCTTTTGTGCCACACAAATACATGAATACTCTCTTGACAACAGTCAAATTCTCCTTCCCAGGTGTCGACATGTATATACTCAATACTCCCACTGCATTGGTAATGTTTGGTAGAGTGCATACCATCACATACATTAGAATACCAACAACACTTGCATAGGGAACAAGTGCCATGTCCTCTATTTCCTCATGTGTCCTTGGAAATTGTTCAACAGTTAGCCTTGCTCCCACATGAATTGGCACCTTCACAAGTTTGCAGTCCTGCATGTTGAAACGTTTCAAAACTGTTTCAATATACTTCATCTAGTTCAACCAAAGCTTTCTAGTTTCCCAATCTCTTTTGATCTTCATTCCCAGAATGAAGTTCACTGCATCGAGATCCTTCATGTTGAACTTGAAGGATATCTACTTCTTCACCTCCTTTATTGTGCTCATGTTGTTTCCAATCAGCAACATGTCGTCGACATATAATGCTACATATATGAAACACCCACCTTGTTCTTTGGAATATATGCAGTGATCAACCTTTCTTCTCACAAACCCCAAACTAAGGATGTATGTGTTGAAACTTTTGTACCACATCCTTGGTGATTGGTTTAAACCATAAAGAGATCTTTTCATTTTTCACACCACACATTTCTTTCCCTTTACTACAAATCCTTCAGGTTGTTTCATGTAGATTTCTTCTTCCAGGTCCCCATGTAGGAACATTGTCTTTACATCCATGTATTATATTTCTAGATCAAATGTTGCAGCCAGATACATTAGTATTATGATGGAAGTTAATTTTTCAACAGGGGAAAAATTCTCACCGAAGTCGACTCCTTCGACTTGGGAATATCCTTTCGCTACCAATCGAGCTTTGAATTTCTTGACTTGACCTGCTGTGTTCATCATCTTCTTGAATACCTATTTTTTACGGACAAGTTTTCTTCCACTACCTAATTTGAATAAGTCCCATGTATCATTCTTGTGCAAGGATTCCATCTCTTCAACCATGGAATCCTTCAAGAGTTTTCCCTCAACTGAGTTGACTACCTCCCCGACTGAATTGGGCTCATCGTTGGTGGTAATTAATATGAATGAAGAATGAAAATTAGGTGGAATATACCTTTCGAATGGTTTTATTATTCATTCTGACCTCCTTAGAAATGGGTTCTCTTATTCCACCTCTTATTTTGATTCAATCGACTCATCTAAATCACATTCTTCATTCATCGGTTCAAACCGCACCTTCTCTGGATTATTCTCGGTTTGAAAAAATTCTTTAGGCTCAAACTTACTTCTGATTATTATGAATACCACATCTCCACTGTACACTATTTTCCTTGATGCAGTATCCACGAGCTTATATCCTTTCATTTCTTCTTTGTATACAATGAAAATATACTTGACTGCCTTCTTGTACAACTAGCTACTCTTTTCCTTGGGAACATGCACAAATTCATCATAGCCAAATAATTTGAGATGTAAGACCGAAGGATTCTTACCAAACCATACCTCATGTGGAGTCGTGTTGACTAGCGTCGACGAAGGAGACATATTCACCAAATATTTTTCAATGTTGACTACCTTAGCCTATAATTCTTATGCGAGCCCAACACCATTGAACATGCTCTTTGCCTTGTCCATCAATGTTTTTTCCATTCTCTCAACAACTTCGTTTTGTTGTGGGGTATATGGTGTGGTATTTTGGTGTGATATGCCACACATCTTGCATAACTGATCAAATTAGTTTCCACAGAATTCATTACCATTGTCATTCCTCGATACCTTAATATTCTTATCTATCTGGTTTTCTACAAGAGATTTAAACTCTTTGAATTTCTTGAAAACCTCTGATTTCTTCCTTAGGAAATATATCCATGTATTCCTAGAAAAATCATCTATGAAGGAGACATAATACAAGGATACACCAAGTGAAGGCACTGAAATAAGGCCAAACACATCATTATGAACCAACTTTAGAATTCCCATTTCCCTTGTCGATCTAGATGGGAACCTTGCCCGATTTTTTTTCCATATATACAATGTTCACAAAAGTTGACTTCTAAATTGCATTCAGTGAAATATTCAACCATACCTTTTTTATGCATAGCTTGAAGTCATTTTTCTCAATTATGTCCCATCCTCTCATGCCATAACATGGTTAGGTCGATTTTATGATGACATGTTGAGTCGTATTGAATTGACTTAGCCCGAGTCGAGTCGAGTCAAGTCGAGTCGACTTTAGGAACACTGATGTTGTTGCATCCATACGAGTAGGCATTCCCTAATAACTTGTATAGGGTTACAATCCAAACTCCTTTCATTAATACCATCTCACCTATGACCATCTTGCACAAATCCATCTAAAATAGAGTGTGCACCCCTGCACCACTCATCTTGTTGACAAATATCATGTTTCTTTACAAATAAGGAATGTGTAGCACACCTAGAAGGGTTCTACTGCTCCCATCTTGCAGTATCAATCAGAGTCTTCCTCGTCCAACAATTTTGGTTGTCGAGTCATCCCCTAATGTAACACCCTAAGGTCGAGCCCTTGTTGAATAGTAATTATGTTTATAGGCTGGTGAGCTGAGTGGTTATAAGCTGAGAGGCTTATGTGTTTATTAGGCTGGTGAGCCAGATGATAAGGCCAATGAGCCTGATTTTGTATATGTAAATACTCTCATAATTAATAAAATTACACTGTTGTGTGTAGACCAATCACGAAGAAGAGTTATGGGGGACTAAGCTCCACGAGGTAGGGTATGGGAGGGGGCTAAGTGTATAGGCCTAGGGGCTAAGATTGAGGGCTTACCTCTAAGGGAATATAATTTTATTATTATTTCCCAAAGGTTATGGTTGACATAAGCCATGTTGTCCTAAGTTCCTGGGAAAAAGGGGAACAAGTGCTAAGTGGAACTCATGCGGCTTTAGG
>SNQJ01S0181499.1:14831-31007 GCA_010110895.2 Picea sitchensis
AAGGTCTGCATGCAATTAGTGTTCATCTATTAAAAGATAAGTACCAATTATGTGTTCGATGTATGTTGTGTATTTGTATTTTCATTATAATTAATGAGTAATGCCTGTATATATATATGTTGCATGTATGTGTTAAATGTTTCTTCCGCATGAACATGTGTATGAGTAGAGTATTGATGTTTGCTTAATTTCCTTAGATCGTTATATATTTATAAGTGTGAATACCAAATGTTATCTCTATCTTCTAGTTAAGTTTTATATGTGATTATTTTTGCAAAGTTACTCGGTGGCAAGGCCCAGTCTGCTGTTTAAGGCCGAGAATGTCATAGAATTAGTATCAGAGAAGTAAAGGAAAATTTAAGGTTGTTTGGGTAGCATTACCCGATAGAGGTCAATGGCTGGGCACGTTACAAATTGGTATCAGATCCAAGGTTCAAGCACTGAGCCTGGATGGGCTAGATAAGTGGTCATTAGAACCAAGGTTTCAAAGAGAAATTGTTCCAAGAGGTTACCTTGGTCGTGTTACGAAGCTCAGGGGGTTTAGCGGTATGCAAAACCACACTTGTCAGATTAGGAACAAGGAGAATGAGAGTTAACCTGCAAGTCATTTGGACTTCGTGGCTTCAGATAAGTTATGGGTTGTAGAGTGGAAGAGGCTAGAGGCACGAAGTTCGAAGTCCTCGAAGTGGATCTACATCGTATATATGGGGAGAAGAGGTCGACAGTTGGATCAATCCCAGTTAAAAGGTCAAACACAGTGGTGAAGGGAAAAATCCATTGAAGCTCCAAATTCCGGAGTTAATCCAGACCGTCTGTCAAGAGGGACATGTGTCATCAGATTGGTTGTTTGGGATTTTGACGTTCAGAGAATGAGTGTGTGATGAGGAGAGAACTACTGAAGACTGAAGTTTCGAAGCCCTGAAGAGATGAAGTAGTGAGTCATGATGATGTCACCTGGAAGTGACATGGACCTCTCTTATACCTTCCACGTGCCTCCACCTAGAATGTTGACAACTATACTATGTGGGCGCAAAGGTTGCATAACATAGTTAAAGGTCAGCGGGCCCACACTGGTGTTGATCACGATACATCAAGATCGATGACCAAGAGGCATTGTGGGGACCCAAGTTACACGTGAGTTAATTTTCCAGGGTGGTCTCGCAAACCAAACCATAGTTTTACCAGGCGATTAAGTGTCAACGTCAGAAGAATTGTGGGACAAAAGGCGGGTTAATCCAAACCGTGGATGCATTCCCCCACAATTTGAAAGGAATTAAGTGATGTGACTATTCGGTATCTTAGTTCAATTACGGAAACCATGGGTTCCAGTGGACGTGTGGCACTAGTTGTGAAGTCCATAGACTTGACACTTCGAAAGAATGGTTCATAAGGGAATGAAAGGAAGAACTTCCAAAAGTTTCATAACGATGAGGTGACAAGATGTAATGACGTCACCAAAGGTGACATGGAAGTTTTTGAATATTAGCGGTTCAGGGTGTTGTGGGTGTGGGGATCTAAAATCCTTCGAAGCTCTGAAGCTCCAAAGTCCCGGAGCTTAGATGCCTGAAGTTCCATAGTGAGTGCCAGCCATTCGATGTTGGGTAGTCATGGACTATTGATCTACCCTACTTCATGAGTTCGTCAATTCGAAACTCCGAGAGATTTGTTGTGATGTGATTTGAAAACTTCCAAAGCCGGAGGCCCAAAGTCCCAAATAAGCGCTTATCGACCTAGAGCTTGGCCACATCCTGTAGTTGCATGGGTTGGGGGATAAGAGAAAGGGGATAGTTCCCGAAAATTATTGTAGAACAAAGAAGAGCTTAGAAAGAAAAGATCCACAGGGATTCTTGATTGATCACGAACCGCAGAATGAAATATGAAAGTTTTCTTTGAATCATATTGGTTTATGAATACTATGAAATTTGTTAAGGACTGATGGCCTGGCAAATTTTGGTTGACTGCACATTGTGTTTGCAGAGTTAACGATTGTCAGAACCAAACCAAATTGTTCCATGGTGCACTGAAATGGAGGAGGCACATAATGCTTTCAACTCAGAGAATGAAGCTAAAGGAATGGATGTCCATTTGGGAATTGAAGGATCGAAATCCAATGGGCATGGATAAGAGATAGATAAGGAGGGAAACATGATGAAAATCATTGAAAAGTTGCAGAAAGATGTCTAGAATCACAAGTAGATACAAAAAGCTCATAAAATCCAGGGAGCAACAGGGATAATTCAACATAAAGTTGATGCAGAGCCTGGAAAGAATCGAAAAGAAGTTGGATAAGGAGAGTGGCTCAAGAAAAACAAGGAGTCGCGGGACCCCTGAGAAGAAAGGAAGATTAAGAAGCATTAGTAGGAATCACCATCACTCCTCGAAACATTCCAATAAGAGAGCAGACAATAGTTCAAGTCCATCTCCAACCAGAAAGCATAGGAAATCAGAAGTGGATGAACTGAAGGGTGAAAGGAATAAAATCAAGCCTCCTACTTTTGACGAAGAACACAAGAAATATGAAGATGCTAAGACATGGTTGTTGGGCATGAGGAAATATTTCCAACTAAAAAACTATTCTTCTCATGCAGAGGGAAGAATTTCTATTTACCAACTTAAAGGAAAGTCATCCATATGGTGGGATCAACTTGTGCAAGTACAACACGTCAGAGAGAAGAATGTTACATGGAGGGAATTCAAGAGACATTTTGAAAAGAAGTACTTAACTAAGAGGTATTATGACAAGAAAATGAAAGAGTTCTTCGAACTCAAGATGGGAAGTATGTCCATTGATGAGTATGAAACAAGATTCTTGGATTTTTTGAAATATGTCCCCTTCATCAAGGACGAGATAGTTAAGATTCAAAGGTATCTGAGTGGGTTGCCATCTTCCATCAGTGACAAGATCCAATATGATGACCCAAAAACTATGGAAGAAACTATAAGGAGAGAAAAATGCTAATATGATCAACAAAAATAAAAGCCTACTTTCCAAAAATCTTGGGAAGACAAGAAGTTTAAGAGGGAGCATAGGCAGAAGGGAAACAAACCACCATTTTTAAGGAATATCCCTCAAGGGCATCCAGTTTTGAGAGAGCCTAGGATGGCTGAAGTAGGTGGGAAAGGCCAAGGTGGAAACCTATGGAATGTTGGGGATTCAAAGGAGATCATAGGTATAGAGATTGTCCTCACAGAAAGGACAAGGTGAGAGTTGTTCATAATGTTAAGCAAGCAGAAAAAGTGGAGGAAATGGGAAAAAGAGTACCAAGGATATATGCAGCCTTGGAAAACAAGCAAGATAAGTTTCAATCACACATGATTGAAGTTGAAGGTATAATCAATAACCGTGCCTTTACTATTTTAATAGATTCGAGATCTAGTCATAGTTACATAGATCCTAAAGTTGAGGAAATATTATTCTTGCCGAGAAGCAAGCATGAGAAATCTTGGCTAGTACAACTGGCTACAAGAGCCAAGAGGAAAGTTGTTGAGTCGGTTAAATCATGTCCAATGGGAATGAATGGACTAAGTAACAAGGAAGATCTGAATATCTTGCCTTTAGGTTCATATGATTTCCTAATTGGTATGGACTAGTTGGACCAACACCATGCCATTTTAGACTGCCTTAACAAGTCATTCACTTGCTTGGATGAGGAAGGAAATCGAAGAGCAGTCAAAGGAATTCCCAGGGCAGTTGCTATTAGAGAAATTTCAGCAACGCAGCTGAAGAAATGCTATAAAAAAGGTTGTCAATTATTTGTAGCTCATATGGAGGAAGCATCTAAGGATAGGGTGCCAATTCTGGAGGACTATGCAGTCCTGGAAGATTTTGAAGATGTGTTCAAGGAGGTACCAGGACTACCTCCAAAGAGAGATATTGATTTCTCTATAAATTTAATGCATGGAGCAGCCCAATGTCAAAGACTCCCTACAGAATGAGTACACCAGAGATGAAGGAACTACAAATGCATCTTGAAGAGCTTCTGAAGAAGGGGTATATCCGCCCAAGTGTATCACCTTGGGGTGCCCCAGTCTTGTTCGTAAAGAAGAAATATGGAACAATGAGATTGTGTATCGATTGCAGACAGTTGAACAAAGTGATTATAAAGAACAAGTATCCTTTACCAAGGATTGATGATCTCTTTGATCAATTAAAAGATGCAAAGATATTTTCGAAGATAGATCTCAGGTCAGGATACCATCAGGTAAGGATTAAAGAGGAAGACATTAGAAAGACCGCCTTCAGAACAATGTATGGTCATTATGAGTTCACAGTGGTGCCATTTGGGTTGTCAAATGCACCAGTTGTTTTCATGTGCTTAATGAATGGTGTTTTACGGGAATATTTGGATAAGTTTGTCATTGTCTTTCTAGATGACATCCTTGTATATTCCAAGTTAGAGGAAGAGCATGAACATCATATAAGGATGGTGTTGCAAGTGCTAAGAGAGCACCAACTGTATGATAAATTGTGCAAGTGATCATTTTATCAAAAGCAGATCCATTATTTGGGACATATCATTTCAAAGGATGGGATAGTTGTGGATCCTAAGAATATAGAATCCATCAGAGAATGGTCAACGCTGAAGAATGTGATAGAAGTCAGATCTTTTATGGGTCTATCTAGCTATTACAGAAGTTTCATTGCAAGTTTCTCAAGGATATCTCACCCCATCACTTCCTTGCAAAGGAAGGAGAATAAATTTCGATGGATAAAAGAATGTGAGAGAAGCTTCCAACAATTGAAGCAGTTGTTAACCAGTGCTCCAATACCGAGGATTGCAGATCCGAATGAAGATTTTGTAGTGTGTACAAACACATGAAAAGAAGGATTGGGAGGAGTCCTCAGTTAGAATGGGTTTGTGGTATGTTATGAATCTAGAAAGATGAAGGATCATGAAAAGAACTATGCAACTCATGATTTGGACTTGGCGACCATAGTGCACGACCTAAAGAAATGGAGGCACTACCTCATGGGAAGGAGGTTTGAACTGAGGACAGACCATAACAATATGAAGTATTTGTTTGATCATCCAACCTTGAATGCTAGGCAGAGTAGATGGTTGGAATTCCTTTGTGAGTACGACCTTGATATCAAGCATATCAAAGGAAAGGAGAACAAAGTGGTTGATGCACTTAGTAGAAGAGTGCATGAACTACATGGTACAACCAATAGCATGTATCAAAATCATATTAAAGGAAGAATTTTGGAAGCTGCAAATGAAGATTTGTAGTACATGGAATTGGTGGCAAATATACAACAAGGTAAGATGCTACATAAAGTGGAAGATTATAAATTGGAAGTTGATGGAACACTCTTGTACAAAAACATAATTTATGTACCTAATTCCCAGGAATTGAGAATTATGATCTTGAAAGAAATGCATAATGTGCCTTATGTTGGGCACCCTGGATATCAGAAAGCAGTGGCAGCAGTCAAGAGCCATTACATTTGGCTAGGTATGAAGAAGGAAATTGCAGAATACATCGTTAGATGTATGGAGGGTCAGAAGGTCAAAGATGAACATAGGCACCTAGCAGGGTTGTTACATCCATTGCCCATTCCTGAGTGGAAGTGGGAAGTGGTGACAATGGATTGATCACAGGATTGCCCAGAACTGACAAGCAACATGATTCCATCATGGTGGCGGTGGATAAGCTTACATAAACTAGCCATTTTATTCCATTGAAAACTACTCACAAGACAACTAATGTTGATGATATCTATATGAAGGAAGTAACATGATTGCACGGTATTCCCAAGACAACTGTGTCTGACAGATACCCTAAATTCACCTCAAAGTTATAGAAAGGGTTACTCAAAGGGTTCGAAACGAATCTGAACTTCAACATAGCCTATCATCTTGAGTCTGATGGGAAAACAGAAAGGGTGAACCAAGTGATATAGGACATGCTAAGGATGTATGTGATGGAAAAACCATCTAAATGGGAAGATTATCTACACTTGGTATAATTTTCCTACAAAAATGGGTATCAAGCATCACTGAAGAAGAGCCCGTTCGAAGCACTTTATGGAAAAAAGTGCAACACACCAATAAGTTGGGACAACCTAGCTGATAGAGAAATAATTGGGCCAGAGTTGCTCAAGGAAATGGAAGAGAAAATGCTAAAGATTAAGAAGAATTTTAAGGTTGCCCAAGATAGGTAGAAAAGTTATGCAAACAAAGGCAGAACCCACAGGGAGTTTAAAGTGGGTGACCATGTTTTCCTGAAGGTGAAATCAAACAGAAGTTCCTTGAAGCTGGGAAACTGTTCCAAGTTGATAGCCAGATATTGTGGGCCATTTGAAATCCTAGAAATGATTGGACCAGTTGCATATATGCTTGCATTTCTTGTATCCATGACTTTACATAATGTGTTTCATGATTCATTGCTTAAGAAATATATACTTGATGATAATCATGTTATTGATTGGAATGTGATTCAGGTGGAGCAAGAAGGCATCTTGCAGGTGCATCCAGTGCATACACTGGATCAGAAAAGCAAGTAGCTCTGGAATTGAACCATAGGGCTTGTAAAAGTCTAGTCGACCTAGTACGGTCCTGAGGATGCAACATGGGAGCATGAAGATTCTATGCAGGTAGAGTAACCGTATATTTTTGAAGATTTTGGAAATCTTGTTGTTGCTGTTTAAATAAGTTGCACTGAGGACAATGAAAAAATAAGGGGAGGGGATTGTAACACCCAAAGGACGAGCCCCTGCTGAATTGTAATTATGTTTATATGCTGGTGAGCTGAGTGGTTATAAGTCAAGAGACTTATGTGTTTATTAGGCTCGTGAGCTAGATGCTAAGGCCAGTGAGCCTGATTTTGTATATGTCAATACTCGCATCATTAATAAAATAACACTGCTGCGTGTAGACCGACCATGAAGAAGAGTTAAGGGGGACTAAGCTCCACTAGGTAGGGTATGGGAGGGGGATAAGTGTATAGGAATAGGGGATAAGTTAGAGGGATTAACTCTAAGGGAATAATATTTTATTATTATTTCTCAAAGGCTATGGTTGACGTAAGTCGTGTTGTCCTAAGTTCCTAGGAAAAAGGGGAACAAATGATAAGTGGAACTCATGCGGCTTCAGGAAGACATGTGTCAACCTGGGTGCATGTAGTTTATAGTTGGGAAATCCAACTTGTTGGGGGTTCTCTTCCCATTTTGGCTTTGTTTCCATCCTTGCATCTAGACCAATTTCGAGTTTCCTCACAAACCTTACGATACTCTGGAAGTCTGACACCCTTCCTGATTGACTAGGGATTCACGCATTGAACCGGTTCTCCATCAGCACCGCCTTTGTATATAGTACACACCTTTGGAATCCTATAATCATACTTGAGTTATCCCGTGTGTCTCCTGTGAAGCCCGACACATTTGTATTCTCCTTAGCCCTGTTGTGTCTTAGTGTTTGGATGTTGCCATTTTTGGTGTCCATACCCGTTTTTTGTTGCTGTTGTCACCTATGTGTAGTTGAATGTCGTTTCTTTGTTTCTTAGGATTTGAATTGAAGAAGCAGGTTGTCAGGCACATGAGAAACTCTCTTAGGTGAGAGAGTTTGTTGGGAAGTGAGTTCTCCTGGAAGGGAGTCCCGTAGCAACTACAGTACTCTGAGACTTCTAGTCTAGCCTATTACTGAAGCCCAAGGTAAGGGCGGTGTAGTAGCCGATGGACTTGTATTATTGAAGGTGTACCCTCCTGGGGTGGAGCAGGTGTGTGGGGAATGAGGGTCTGTGGGTTGTGGGCATAAGTGGCTTATGGGATAAAAGATCCTTCCTGTTGTTTTTTGCAACTTCCTTGTTGTCCTTGCCAAGCCTAGAATTCCCTTTCTCGGTGGAGTTTAGTCCCAGCTTGAGGGTGAACCGCTGTTGAGCGTGATGAGTAGTGTGGTCTAAGGCTGGGAAGTTCGTGGAAGGTCTACACGCAGTTAGTGGTCATCTATTAAAAGATAAGTACCAATTTTGTGTTCGTTGTATGCTGTGTATTTGTATTTGCATTATAATTAATGAGTAATGCCTATATCTATATATGTTGCATGTAATGCATGTATATATATATATATGTTGCATGTAAAGCATGTATATATGTATATGTTGCATGAACATGTGTAGAGTATTGACATCTATTTAATTGCATTAGATAGATATATATTTATAAGTGTGAATACCATACGTTATCTCTATCTTCCGGTTAAGTTTTATATGTGATTATTTCCGCAAATTTACTCAGTGGCATGGATTGGCCTATTGTTTAAGGCCGAGAATGTCACATAAATGGTATCAGAGCAGTAAAGGAAAAGTTAAGGTTATTTGGGTAGCGTTACCCGACAGGGGTCGATGGCTAGGGACATTACACCCAATATCACATATCCTCCTTCATATCATTTATATTCGTAGAACCATTCTCTATGTGGTGTCATATGATATGATGCTCTTGAGTTGATTAACCAAACATCTTGATCTGACTGTGTACTAGTCGACGCCATGTACACATCACCTCCCTTATTTGGAGTCGTCGTTCTCTCAGTCGACTTCTTCTCGTTGGATCATGTAATGACTTCCATTACCTTTGACTCGTAGTCCCTTTTGTAATGCCCAACTTTACCACATCTCCAACATATTCTCATCCACTAAATAAAGGATTTAGATATACCCTTCAACTTAGACTTTCTACGAGAGAATTTTCCTTTATCTTTGTCAATTGGTCGACCTCTCACCAATAATGCATGTTTGGTCAATCATTCCATGTTCTTCTTTATCATTTCTTTTGACAATAGAGATGCAACCACATCTTCTAGCGCTAATGTGGTTGTATTACTCCCTCTAGCCATGACTAATCTACCCCAGGAGTCCGGAAAATAATATAATAGGATAATACATTTCTCCTCCTCAGTGATTTTAACATCCACAG
Source organism: Picea sitchensis (assembly GCA_010110895.2). Taxonomy (NCBI): domain Eukaryota; kingdom Viridiplantae; phylum Streptophyta; class Pinopsida; order Pinales; family Pinaceae; genus Picea; species Picea sitchensis. The sequence continues at coordinate 23,749 of SNQJ01S0181499.1, forward strand.
AAGATAACTGGCTTATAATGGTATTAAACACATTTAAATGCTCAATAACTAAACTTCCCTCACCCATTCTTAGAAGATATAGTTTATTTATGAGAAACAACTTATTTACCATGGGTTTTGATCGGTACAAGATTCCAAACTTGCCCCACAGTTTCTTGGTTGAATATTCACCTGAGACATTCGACAGTACCTAATCTGTAAGAAAAAGTTGAATCATACTCCTTTAGCTTCTCTCGAGTTTCTCCCATTATTCCATAGACATACCTATTCACATGGTACCTGAACAAACTGTTTTCCATTGTTCTCGATCTAAAAGGATATATTCAATTTTAAGATTCCAAATCTCAAAATTGTGGCCATTGAATTTTTTGATCTATATTCTCGAGTTGCTTGCCATTCTTTAACACAATATTTAAAGATGTCTGACTTATGACTCTTACTGAACCTAAGGCTTATCTTAGATCCAAGGTAGTTAAACTAAGCTCTGATACCACATGTTAGGAAATTAGGAACACTTCCATGCTAAACCTAGCAGAAGAGAGGAAGAAAGATTTAATCAAGAAAGTAAATGACAAAGCAAACACACAGTACACAAATATTTTACCCTGGAAACCCAAACCGGGAAAACCAACATTCCTTGAGATTTCTTCTCTCTTGTTGTCTTATTCATTCATAATAAAAGGTTACATGTCTAACCTTGGTCCACACCTAAGAAACAATTGACATCACACCTTCTTGCTTTACACAAGAAGAACCCTGTAAAGAAATTCAACTTACATCTACATGACTATTAATCTATACAATTTTATCTATTGGCGATTATCCATTATATCTTTTACAACATTACAAAACACCTTATTTGTAGGCTTTAGAGTAGGAAAAACCCTAAATAAATTATGCCCAAAAATGGTTACAAATCCACGCAGATCATTGGTTACAAATCCTGCAAATCTTGAGATTTTGTTATAGCTGAATACAAAATCAGATTACCAGTCGACTACCAGTCATCCTTCATTCTGTCTTCAGTCAATTGTCACACTCCCACTTGTTGACATCTTGTTGGATTACCTCTTCTAATTTACCTGGTTGAGCCACCTCAATCTTCGGCTTGCTGTCGATGTCTTCAACTTCGTCTTTACCTGATCAAACCACCTCAACCTTCGACTTATTTTTGGTCCCTTCAAATTTAACTATCAGTCGATCCACATTGACTAGAATTCACTCCAAAGAATATAAAAACACAACACAAATCCGTTCAGAGAGGTTGTCATAGGTGATTCTAGCGATCCCCCAATGGACCATGAAATGGAAGGGGTAGGTAATGTTAGCCTCATTATCCTAAAGTTCTACAGTCTAAGTATTTTCTAGTATAAATGTTTTTAGAAATTAGTTTATTATAGTTTGTTAGGATAAGGACACCTAGATTCTATGTAAAGGACACCTATCATACTCATGTGATTATGTGATTGGTTGTTCTCCTAGTTTTTAGTTTAGAGTTGATCTATATAAAAAATCTCTTCTTCAAGTGAGGTTAATAAGTTGATTATGAGTCCTCACTTCATATTGTAATAATGTTTTCCTTACCAATAAAATTATGTGTCTGAGGACACTTTGTCAACATGGTATTAGAGCCATGGTGAAATGGTGATAGAAGGATTGGTGATGGATTGAGTAAGCAAGGAATTCTCCACAATATCATCCAGGATCTCTTCAAATTCAAGGACAACAATACTGAGGTATTTCTCTTATTAATTCAATAAGTAAAAGGTTATTTTGATTACAACACTTGTTTTTTGAAAATTTTGATAAGATAAATCATCATTTTCAGCAGTTAATTTTTTTTTGTATCAGATCCATTATTTCTTTTTTCTCATTCGAGATTATTTTCTGATCAAATCTACTTTGTTTAACAACTAGACCAGTTGTAATCCAAGTAGAGGGCTCTTTTTGTAAAAATTGTTTCATATCTATGTAAATTTGGCAATTTCTTGTTAAAGAGATATGTCTTTTGATAAATCTCAATCTCCATGCTTCAATGGTTCAAGATCTATGTAAATTGCTGCAGATATGTAAAAATCTGGCAATCTGGTTTTGTAAATTGAAAAAAAAAATCTAGCTCTAGCCATCATTTTTTCTTCTCTTCTTCACATTAGGCAGATAATAATCTGTTTTATATTTGAATCTAGAAAAGGAAATCGATCCACATCGATTCAGATTCAAGATCTTTGGTGCAAACAAATTGTACTTGTGCGATCTCTCTTCTTCGCATTGGGCGGATCTCTTCTTCGCATTGGGTGGATTTGGTAAAGAGAGCATCTGCATACAACACGAGAACATTAATATCATTTACAAGTGGATCTGATATCATAGATCTGGTTATTTTCAACGTACTCCATTCAACAAATTCCTATGTGTATCTGACCTCGAATTTCAGGGTAGAGTCCAGTGAATTCAAAAAATCTATGCCCTCCATTCAGAGTACCCTTCATTCTAGTGCGTCTGTCTGGAGAGTACCCTCCATTCAATGACTTCCTGTTAGCGATTTTGGTTCAAGGTCGTGGATTATGGCGTTAGTTTTGTGAGTCTGAGTGTGACTCTGGTGTCTGGTGTGAGCTTCCATCATTGTAGTTCTTGATCAACTATTCGCTAACAATGTATTCACTGTTAATCACCCCAACATTTTTAGTGTGATCTCTCTTCTGGTGCGATCTGGTATCAAGTGTAATATTTCAGATCTCTCTTCTGGTGCGATTTGGTATCGAGTGTAATATTTCAGATCTCTCTTCTGGTGAAATCTCTCTTCTGAGTGATTTTGGTGGGCAGTTTTGATATGGTTGGATTGCATGTATTTGCAACAAATAAAAAGACAAGCCCTTTCTTATTAAAACTTCAAAAGTTTTAAAAGATATCATAAAACACAAATGAGATAGTATATGTGCATATACTTTAAAACTAATTATTTAAAGTATAAAAGAAAGTGATAAAGAGGCCTATGTGAAAATATGAATAATGTTTATCTCAAAAGGGGTTATTCATGTTATTGAAGGCTTCAATTCAAGGGGGGAGCACATTTTTCTTTTTGTTTAACAAAAAAAGTCTTGTAAAATGATCAAATTTCGAAAGTTATGATTGTAACCTTTAAGTTAAGAGTTGATAAGAGTCCAGTGAAATACTCTCTCAAACTCCTTTTCCAACGAGACTTTTAAAGGTTCAAGGCCAAACCCTTAAAAACGCTCTTTTTGCATGGATTGTGTCCTCTTATTTTTGGTGCCTTGTGTCTTTCTTTTGGTGTTTTGTGGATTATTCACTTGCAATATTGCAATAAACATCATGTCTAAATTAATAAATTTATTCACAGAATCAGATAAGTTAGATGGACCCGAGAATTACAAATCTTGGAGTCGGCACATGCATAACACTTTGATCTATAATTAATTATGGCATGATATTTGTGATGGTGATACTGCTCCAACTAAGCCAATCGATGCTACTTCTTTATCTAAATGGAATTTGAAATATGAAAACACACTTGCTTTGTTGTGCTCTTTTGTGACTGAACACATGTTTGTACATATTGAGAATTCCAAAGATGCATGGTCTGCTTGGAGTCTGTTCAAGAAGCTTTTTGATACTCCTGTTGCATCTCATAGAGTTGATCTACAAATGAAATTGCTTAAACAAAAATTAGCAGATAATGGTGATGTGTTATAATACATTTCAAGAATTAAGAACATTCATCAAGAAATCATCAAAGGCGGTTTTCCTAAACTTGAAGATAGTTTTCTAATCTCCATTGTAATAAATGGTTTGCCTCAATATTATAATCATTTTCTTGAGACTTTGCAAATAACTGATAATTTATCAACTGCGACTTTTGATTCACTTAGTGAATTATTGGCTCAACATAGTAAAATCTTTTGGAAAACAAAAAAAATCAGGAGAAGATCTTTTTTTCACTAAAGCTGAAAGTTCTAAAAGAAGAGGAAAATCAAATTTTGGAAATTTTCAGAATTAGTCTTCTAATCGAGGCCGTGGAAGAGGTCGTGGTCAAGGTAGAGGTTGTAGAATTTTTAATCAACAAAATTTTCAAAGTAATCCTCGCAATAATAATGCATAGTCAAGAAGAGGCAGAAATTTCAATCAAGTGAGATGTAAAAGATGTTTAAAGATGGGTCATTATGCATAAAATTGTCTTACAAGCAATGATCAATTGCCAAAGTTTAAGCATACATCAAATTCAAATTCTCAACAATAATATCAATATGCAGAGGATCAAGATTACCAGGATGATCAATATGAATATTTTTTCTCAACAGTTCAACAAGAAGATTCATTTGAAAATGATTGGATATTGGACACAGGGGCTACTCAACATATGAATTATCACAGAGACTATTTTTGGAATTATCAAGATGTTCAACTAAATACCATTTAGTTAGTTTATGATTCAACTCATATAACTCAAGGAAAAGGTTAAGTGAAAGTCTTTCTCCCCAAAATTCGTGAAAAATGGATTTCAAATGTTTGGTATGTACCAACTTTTAAGAAACAATTTTTATCCTTAGTCACAATCAGACAAGTTGGACATCAAATCGTCATGAAAGATGGTTTGGTGAGGATTAATTTAGAGAAGGATAACTTGAAAACAATAATGACAGGATATGAAGATGGGAAGTTACTAAGAATGAATGAGAAAGTTATCCAAAGAAAGGAAGAGTTTGCAGCAACAGTGAATTCTGAAATGTCTTCATTCAGATTATGGAATTTCCGATTTGGTCACTTAAACTTTGATAGTCTCTTGAAACTTAAGTCCCAAGATTTGGTAAATGGTTTTACAACTTTCAAGAAATAAAATTCCAAGTGTGAATCTTGTATTTTTGGCAAGCAAAAGCGAGAATATTTTCCAACTAGCTCATGGCGAGCAACAAAGTATTTGGAGTTGATTCACAGTGATATATGTGGTCCAATGGAATCTTATTTTGGTGGATGTCAATACTTTATATTGTTCATTGATGACTACACTAGAATGGCATCGGTATACTTTTTAAAGGCAAAGTCTGAAGCTTTTGAAAATTTTAAAAATTTTCAGCACATGGCTGAAAATGCAATAAGAGAAAAGTTTGCATCTTTGAGAACAGATAATGGAGGTGAATTCACTTCAACTGAATTCAATGATTATTGTCAAGACAATGGAATCAAGAGGCAACTAACAAATTCCTATAATCCACAACAGAATGGATTTATTGAAAGGATGAACAAAACTCTCATGGGCATGGCGATATCTATGATGCAGTTTAAAGGGTTGAGCACAAAATATTGGGTTGAAGCAGTCCATACTACAATTTATCTCAGAAATAGATCACCTACATCATCTTTAGATGGAAAAACACCTTATGAAGATTGGCATGTTTTTAAATCCAAGGAAAATCATCTTGGGGTTTTTAGCTCAACATGTTATGCTTTAGTTCGTAAGGAAAATATGACTAAATTAGAAAACCGAAGTACAAAGTGTACCTTCATTGGATACTCTGATGAAAAGAAAGGGCATAGGTTTCTTTCAAATGGAAAATTCATTGTTAGTAGAGATGTAATTTTTAATGAAACTGAAAGTAACAGTTTACATGAGATTAATCATCTCCTTAGTTGTTTAGAGAAGAAAAACACTAAGGGTAAAGGTAAGAAGAACAAGTGAAAGAAAACATTTTTGTTTGAAAAATACTTTGTTTCTCTAGAAGACATCTCTTTATCAAAAAGTTTTTTTGATTCATCTGATAATGAAACTACAAAAGACTCTTCTGATACTGAATCTTCAAAAGAATCTTCTCCAACCTCAGATATTTCAGATGAAAGAAGAGCCTCATTTTTTGAAAATCCTCTTTTAAATAATAATGGTGATTCAGATCCACAATCCCCTCAACATAAGAATCCAAAGTGTGGCGAACAACTTCTAAAATATGTTCATTCAAATGAAATTAACAAAATAGGAACTAGCGGATCTTCAAGGATAGAAGAAAATTTTGCTCATGCTTCCACTGAACCTACTTGTTTTGTTGAAGAAGTTGGACATAAAGAATGGAAGGAAGCAATGCTTAATGAATATGATTTAGTACTTGCAAATGGGACTTGGAACTTAGTTGATTTTCCACATGATATTAACCCCATCGGTTGTAAATGGGTTTATCGAGTAAAGTACAAGCCCAATGGTAAAATTGACAAGTACAAAGCAAGACTTGTTGCTAAAGGTTTTTTCTCAACAGGAAGGAATTTATTATGAATAAACTTTTGGATCCACAACTAAATGGAATACTATCAGAATAGTTATCAATTTGGTTGCACATAATGGTTGGAAATTACATCAAATGGATGTCAAAAGTGCCTTCCTGAATGGTGATCTAAAGGAAGATATTTTCATGAATCAACCACAAGGATTTGAAGCTAAAGGACAAGAACATAAAGTTTTCAAACTTGTGAAGGATTTATATGGATTGAAACAAGCTCTTTGAGCTTGGTATGAAAAAATGGATGAGTACCTACGAAAGGTGGGTTTTCAGTGAAATGAATCAGATGATACATTGCATTTTCGAATGAAAGATAAGCACATGGCTTGTACTCTATGTTTATAACTTAATCATAGCATGAAATAATGAAGCTCATATCAAACAGGTTAAGGAAGAACTTAAAGCATAAAAGTGCATGGGGGCTAGGTTGAGCCAACAGGGGTGCAATTTGTAGATGCATAGACAACAAGTTTGAAGGGGGACTTCCAGGAAGCCTATCTTCTTCAATTTTTGGCCAAACGAGGTGCCAAAAAAGCCCAGTTAGGGGTTTTAGGACGTTCTGAAGCCATTGGAGCAGTCTATTTGGCATTTTGAGAATTGTAAAGCACATTTTTGAGCACTTTGAGCAAATAATACAAAAGATCCATTGGAAGCTGGACCAGGAGATGTAGCCCAGGAGAGGGGTGAACTCCTTTATCATTTGCTATGTTATGTGTTTTTTGTTCACTATTTATTGCTGCTGTTTATATGCATCTTGAATGAGTAATTTATATAAAAGTTGTGTTGCAAAGTTGATCCATTTTCATTTTAACACATGATTTAAATCTTGCAAATAATATCAAGAATACAAGTCTTCTTCATTTTTAGATCAAGTTGGTATCAGAGAATAGGTTTTTGAAGACTTGATTATTTGCAAGTGTTTTGTTTTCTAATGCTCACAAGGTTGAAACTCACAAGAGGAGAAGGTCAACTTGTAGAGTC
>SNQJ01S0181499.1:38906-50279 GCA_010110895.2 Picea sitchensis
ATCAAGTGTGAATATGACTCTTTTTCCAGTGTTGAAGTTTATCATATGATACATGGAGATAAGATTGATAGAAAGTTTGGGAACATGTAGCACATTCTCGAAGCTTCCATTTGTGAATTCAATTCTTCCTTTACCGGTGACCTCAACTGGAGAGTTGTCCCCCATCAGAATAGGATGACCTTTGCATGATTTCAATGAAGATTATACTTCTTTTGTGGCTTCCATGTGGTTTGATGCACCTGAATCTACGATCCAAGCATCAAGAGAGGATTTGATGGCAATCAAAGCATGGCTATAGTTTATTATCTTGGGATTTTGATCTTTTGGCTTCTTCTTCTTGGAACCCTCAGGGATGCGATATCCACGGTTGTTTTTTTGAAGCATTTGGGCCATTTGATCTATCTGTTTCTACATACATCCATATTCTTGATGAAATCCTTTATGGCAGTAAGTGCATTTATCCCCTTTTCTTCCCTTTCCACCTTTGGATCCGGAGGCATCATTGATGGGTTTTGAGTACCCTTCCTTCTTTGGATTTTCATGTGCTTTCCTTTTGTCTTTGTATTTATATTTCTAATATTGATGACCGCTACCATATTTCACAGTAAGTGCATGCGCCTTTGGGCCTTTGATTTTTCCCATGTTGATGAGCTTGTTCTGCTTTTGTGTCGGAGATTCATTAAAGACCTCAAGAGAGGGAATCTTCCAGGTGTCTCCAAAGGTGAGACTAAATGAATGAATTGTGGATACAAACACTGATTATTCCAAACCAAGTTTGGAGGGAATGGTGAGAACCATTTTTTTCTCCTCAGATTTATCAACCCCGCAAGCCTTGAGTTGCGATAGCGAATTCTTATATTTGGTAAAGAAATATTGGAGATGGTCGAAGGTTTTTGGATCCAACGTGATAAATTCCATCTCAAGCATGTGTCCCCTCATCTCATCCTATTTTCCAAAAATCCCTTCCATGGTGTTCCAGGATTCATTGGGGGTTTTACAGGAGGATATGTGAAAGAGGAGTTGAGGATAAATGAGACTGCAAATAGTTTCAAACGCTTGATCCATTCGATTCAAATACTTGGATTTTTCTACGGATGATGTGGGTTCGGTATCTGTGTCGATGGTTAACCTGTATAATCCTCTGCCTCAAATATGCACTACCATCCTCTCTTTCCATGCAAATAAATTGTCTAGTGTAAGAATGAATTCTTTTGGAAATTCCATTTTTTCGTTGTCTTCAATCTTCAGTGCCTGCAAAAATAACCTAGTGTGTCTTTTCCCTAGCAGTCCATCGGCTATGATACCATGTAAATTTTTTGAACATGCACACAATATATCTATCTATCTAGTTAGAAAATGATATACACAGTTTGCAGAGAAAATATGGGAAAAGAGAAGCAAGAGAGAAAGAATGGAATAAATCTCATTAACCAAATGAATGAATGATAATTTACACATTTTATACTCTATATAACTCAACTAATGCACATTGGAGGAGAGTCCAATGCGCCATAGTGGTGGCATAGAGTGATATTGACACACACCAACAGTTACGTGAGTAAACTTCCACCTAGTCTAGTCTCTCAGGAAGTTACGAGAGTGAACTTCCACCTAGTCTGAGTTAACTAGTCTCTTAGTCTTCAATTAACTGACTGAAACACAGTGAAGTGAGGAGGATATCAGGGAATCACGAGTAATGTTCTATTCTAGTGATAATACCAAGGAAAATGTGCATTATATGGTGATGATCCCAATGCTGCATGGTGATGATCCCAATGTAGCATCTAGACTCCAGTCAACTGATCAAACTGAAGTGTGAATTGAAAAGAATATTCTCCTAAAGGAATATTCTCCCTAAACTATAAGAGATTGAATAATGAATAGTAAACATAGGGAAAACCTTAGGAAAAATAAATCATAGTTGCGTGTGAAGTATCTCCAACAACATAGAGTATATGAAAGATCATGTGATAATTGGAAAGTTCATGGGTATCTAACCCTTTCAATTTTTTTTTATAGGTAGGGTATATGCTAGATTGAAGGTAAAAGGAAAAATAGATATGAAGCTGGGATTGAAGGGTTTCTACACTGTGATATTTTTTGTTCATAAAAGATAGAGAGTGATTTTTTGAAGAATAGCCCTATTTCTTTAACTCGACTAGTTTACATCTGTGATATTAGACAAAAAGGTTCTCACCTGAAAACGAGGATTTCATTGTAGCACCAGTTTGGATACGGGTGTACTCAATACCCCAATAATTTTGGGACACAGACGCTAGAAGGATTGGGAAATATGCTAGGAACTTTTGTGAAAATCTCAAAGGTAACAAATACTTGGAGATACAAATCTTATGCAAGAATCTGTGTTTATATGAATGTGGCAGGGTAGCTCCCAAATGCAACAACAATCTCACATAAGGATAATGAATGGATCCAAACTCTAGATTAAAAGAATATTTTCTTCAGATGTAGAAGGTGACATAAATATGGTCACATTTTTAGGTATTTCCCAATGAATGTGAAGAGGTCAACAAACAAATCCAAGGAACAACATGATGAAGAGGGTTTCATGGAAATTTCAAACAAAATAAAATTAGGGTAAAATAAAATAAATTCATGGCATAGACAAAGAATAAGCATAATAAGAATTTCCAAGTCCTAGCATAAGAAGGAGATAAAGTGGTGAATAAGGAGGGGCCTTTGGACTCAAAGTCCCTAGAGATCACCCAGAACCCTAAAGATATTCAAATCCAAAAGAAAGGAGGAAAAAATCAGGGATAGAAAGCACCCAACAAGAAAATGAAGATGTCGAGATGCAGGAGTTAAATGGTACAAAAGGTTCATGGGATGAATCATAGAGGGATAATGTGACCGGATAAATGGAACAAGATGATTGAGATATTGATATTAAGGTGCTAATGTAAATTCACATAGAAATGGAGTTGAATAATATGTCGGAGGGTAAATTGTGAAAACTTCATAGATATTTGATAAAGGGAAAAATAAAGGGGGTGAACCACGTTCAAAATGTGACTTCCTGAGGGGTTTGGGGATCAAAACCAATCCGCTAAAGCCTCATAATAGATCAATAGGGGAGGAAAATAAGAGTGGTCAAAATTCCCACAAGCATAAACTGGAAGAGACAAGGGCACTCGTGGTGGACTATGGTCAATCAATAGGTCTCTCAAAAAAGTATTTCCACCCTCATCTAAAGGTTTAAAATGAAGGTAATATCTTAGAACATTAGAGGTCTTAGCGAACCTTCTAAGAATAAAATTATTAGAAAGAAAATAATCCAAGAAAAACCCAATATTATGATGATACAAGAAACAAAATGTGAAAAAGAATCCATGCTCTGAATTTCTCAAAAGGTATGAAAGAATTGTGAAGTAGCTATGTTGGAAGAAAAGGGAGATTCTAGGGGATTGGAGACCCTATGGGATCTAGGCATTATGAAATTGGAGTTTAATTCTATTACACATAGGATTATCACAACTACATAGAGGATCTTAGGCTCGCTAGAATAGGGTTACATCTCAAATGATTATGGCCCCACATCCCCATCTGCTAAGAGAGATTTTATATATGTCCTTATCTCTTGGCATCCACCCTGTAAAATGTACCCTAGATTATTGGATGAGATTTTAATATGATAACCTCGCTTCAAGAGAATAAATGCAGGATTAGAATGTTGTAGGATTTTAAGAACCTCAGTGCAAAGCTCTATCTTATTGACATACCAACTAGAAATGGATTCTATACATGGAATAACAAGAGGGGGAAAGTTAACCAGATGGACCTTCGCTTGAACAAATTTCTTGTATCGAAACTAATATTTCAATCCCAACAAGTCATTACAATAGACATCTTTCCTTTCACTGGATTGGACTACTAGAAAATCATGGTTACATGTGAGAGTAATTTGAAACCTAGGCCAAAACAATTCAAATTCAAAAATTTGTGGATGGAGCATCCAGATTTTATGCAAAACATAAAAAACTAGTGGTAGGAGAGATCAGATTTGTATGGAACCAAGATGTACCAGGTGTAGCATAGATTGTAACATATCAAGGGTAGACTTATGAAATGGAATAGAGAGGTGTTTGGAAATATCTTTGAAGAAAATATCTTCTTAGAATAAGAGATGGATTCAGTACAACAAGACATCATATAAAAGGGCCAATTGGAGGAGCTAATACATAAGGAAGATCAACTCAAACTATAAATCGATCAGAGGGATAAAAAAGAGGAAATTTATGGAAACATAAATCATGAATACAGTGGCTTCATGAAGGCGATTAACACACTTGTTTCTTCCATAATCCCCTTCTCAAAAGACAGATAAAAAACCAAATTGATGTCTTAAGGAATGCAAAGGGAAATACATTAGAGAGACATGAGGATATTGAGAATAATTTGATCAACCACTTCAATAACCTATGAAACAAACCAATAGTTGATAGAAAGGAATATATTCATGCTATCACTAGTGCCATTCTGACATTGGTGTCCCCTGAGTAGAACCTTATCTTGGCCCACCTAGAATCCCTGGAAGAGGTGGAATAGATAGTTAAATAGATGGTGGCAAGGAAATCCCCGGGGCCTAATGGTTTCACAACCGACTTCTTCTATACATGTTGGGAGATTATAGGTAAATAAATTTGGGAATTTGTCGAAGAATATCACACTTTTAGCACTATCCTCCAGTATTTCAATGAAAATTTCATCACCTTGATCTCAAAGGAGCATGAGGAAAATAAGTAGGTAAGTTCAGACCCATCTCTTTATGCAATGTTATTTATAAAATTATCACCAAAGTTATTTCTAACAAATTGAAACCCATCATGAATAAGATCATTTCTCTAGAGTAGGGGATATTTGTATAAGGTCATCAAATTCTTAATGACATAATTCTATCCCATGAGTCAATTAAATCATTGAAAATGAGTAAGAAACCAGGGATGTTGATTAAGATTGACATTTCAAAGGCCTATGATTGTCTTAATTGGACATTTCTCCAAAAACTGTTGGCAACCTTTGGCTTCTACAATGATTGGATCTTTTGGATAAAAAATATGGTGACATCTACTTTCTTCTCTATCTTGATTAATAGATATGCTTCCATTTCTTTCAATCCCTCCTAGGGGATCAGGTAGGGAGATCCTTTATCCCCTTCCCTCAATATCATCATGATTTAAGGGTTGGGAAGGTGGATCAAACACACTATGTCTAATGGGATGATCAAATGGATATCCCTCCGCCCGCAAGTTGAACCCATGTCTCATCTACAATTCATGGATGATACTCTCCTAATGGGACAACCCTCGATCAAAGAAGCTTTGGATTTCAAGGTCACCCTGGACTTAATCATGAAAGCCTCTAGAGCCCTTATCAATCAATCTAAATCCCATATTTTCATTCTTAATACACCTCTATTGGTCCAATGAAATATAGCTAGACTCTTGGGCATCTAGCAGGCTTCTCTTCCATATAAATACCTGGGGGTTCCCTTGCTAGACAAGGCCCTTTGAAATGTCTCTTAGGAATAATTTCTAGCTAAACTAGAAGCTAACATTTATAGTTGGAAAAATCACTTTCTCACCCTCCCAAGAAGAATCATTTTAATCAAATCAGTTCTCCATTCCATGCCCCTATAACTTTTTTCTATTTTGGAAGCTCCTTTAAAAATCATTAAGAAAATTAAGAACCTTCAGAGGGATTTCCTCTAGGGAGGGAGAATCCATTTAGTGGAAGTGGACCCTGATGTTTTGGGAAAAACAAATCATTCACAAGGAGTTTGGGGGACTTGGTATTAGAGAACCTCGACTTATGGGAAAAACTCTGGAAGTGAAAACTTGGTGGTAATGGATCAAAGGTTCAAAGGATCTATGGTCGAAGGTTTGGAGAGAAAAGTATGTGGATAATTCCCCTTTTTTAGAATTGGTTTTCATGGCAAGGGAGCCCCTAGGATCCTTAATTTGGAATAATGTTTGGAGTAACAAGGCTTTGGTGCAATAGAAATACTTTTGGGAGGTCCAAAATGGTCAATATTCCCTCTTCTAGGAGGACACATGGGAGAAAGAGTCAATCCTTGGAGAAGATGAGCATTTTCAACAAGTAAAAATCTCCATGATCCAGAAAGGGTGGACTAACATATGTTAGTACTTGGAAGAGCAACTAGATAGATCTTATCTATTAGAGAGGAAGTAGAAAAAATGTGATGCTTGGTTTATTATATGGGAACCAAGAGAAAAACAATATATGGAGGATAAACTGCAAGACAAGAAGATCAAAATCCAAGCTACGAAGGCCTAAGTTTGGAAGTGGGGGCGATGGAAATTTCAAGGTTAGGGAGGCCTATAGTTTGGAAGTGGGGGCGATGGAAATTTCAAGGTTAGGGAGGCCTATAGTTTGGAAGTGGATGTAAATCCAAATGATAAGAGTGTATTCTAGGAAAGGATATGGAATCCTAGTATGTGTTCGGAAATCTCAACATTTATGTGATTGGTGTTCAACAAGAAAGCACCAACCTAGGATTGTTTGATTAGGAGAGGCTATGAAGGCCCATCAATTTGTTTGATGTGTAGAACGAATGGAGAATAAATTGATCACCTTTTCAATGAGTGTGGAGAGGCTTACATCCTTTGGTACAGAGGTATAAATATCATGCAGTATAGCAGAGATAGAGGGAATATAGTCTAAACTCTTGAGCATTGGTAGATAGACCCCTTCAAAAATCCTATTCTCAACAAGGTATGGAATACTTTTCCTAGTTTTTGCTCTGAAAAATATGGAAATAATGTAATAAAAAGATATTTAAATAGAAACAACAAAATAATAATATACTATGTACATTAATCCAATCTAATGTTTGAGAATCTATCGCTTCAACTTTTTGGTTGTTCAATATTGGGAGTACTTAGGTTCGAAGGCTCAAATTTTTCCTAACTAACAGTTGGATCAATCCCCTCATTGAACTTCTCTTTCCATAAAATCACCTCGTGCTAGGTCCAAGGAGATTTGGGACCCTCCGCTAGAGTTCCACCTTAAATAGAAATTTGATGGGGCTTCAAAGGGTAATATTGGCCCCTTTGAGGCAGAGGGGGTATTTCACAATTCGATAAGATAAATTAGGACAATTTATGCAGTAAGACTGGGAAATAACTCAAACAATGGAATAGAATTTGAAAGAATGATAACCATGCTATAAATATCGAAGGAAATGGGCTAGAACAATGTGATTATTGAAGGGGACTCACAATTTCTTATCTTTTCCCTAAGAAAGATCAGCAACGGGGTGAGCTTGGATAAAATTTTGACAAATTGGAGATTGTCTTCGGGCCTCCATCAAGTAGAAAATATAGTTATATATATACCAATGATAATACCATCCCATGTTCAACAAAATGCCAACTCATTGGCAAATTGTTTAGAAAATAAGGGAATGTCTTTAACCATTGTTTCAATGGTTTGGAAATGGTTGGATCCCATTCCACCTCAACTCAAAGAGGAGTGCATCCATATGATTGATATTAACAATCAACACCTGAAATGGGGTGTCAAAAAGTGGGGTCGTGGATGCACACACGTCGCACTAGGTTGCCACTCCACCATGCATTAAGGGACAATCAAGGCATGAAGGTTCTTGTATTCAGACACGAGGGGAGGAAGATGGAGGGGACAGGGAGAGGTACAAATCTCTCCATACCATGTACTAAATTGATTATTTTAACTGGTCGAGAAGGGTAGAAAGACAATGAATATACCTCCATATTAATGATCGGACATGGTGATTTGAGGGGAGGAAGGAACAAGGCTATGTGAGGTGATAATGTTATTTTGAGGGGATGTGGGTGTGAATTAATAATGATGATCAATGTGGGAGGCAATATGATATTATTTGATTTGTTCGGTCTAGGTTTACAATCTAGCTGGTGGTTGCTCCAAGGAACTAGATGGTGCAGGAAAAGAAGTTGACCTTTCAGGGAAAGAAGGTACTCATGTCTTCCAGTTATAGATAACCCTCCTCATTTAACCTTGTGTATGATCCACATGTTTTCTACTCTTCCTTTGTCATGCATGTGGGTGAGGTCTCATATTCTGAAATAAAGGAAGATAGTGGGAGGGTAAATCAATATTGGGAAGGATTTGAGTGTGGTGCTTATCCCTAGTTGGATCCTTTCTCTTGGTTTCTCTCTATTCTCGATTGTGGTTTTATTTCAGTTCGACCTATTTCTCATTTTTTTATGTGGTTGGCATTCAGAAATAGGATGGGTAAGGGCTCTAATAGAGGGGGGATGTGAGGAAATCCAATGCTTGGGGTGGGGGTGGGGCGCATGCGTGGAAAGGCCTCTATGATCTAAAAACTTCCATGGATATTCCACTAGAAAAATGAGTCACAATAGATCTTACAATATTCTGAAATATTAGACTATGCAAACTAATTTTCCTTAGATCCTAGATTAATTAATTAATTACTAGCTTTTCTTGAATTTATGAAATAACTGAAATACATAAATGAAAGAAATGAGAAAAAGAACACACCATCCATACACAAATGAACACAAGATATATCTTGGGAAACCCAATATGGGAGAAATCCAATCTAGAAGGTGAGGCCTATGCTCTACTCTATTTTCTTTAGTTATGGAAATGCATATACAAAGAAAAAGGAACTCATTATGGAGTTTCCTTTGACACGGTGGCCTATATGGCTGCTACAAAATCTTTTCCTCCTTTGTTATGCTATAAAAATACCACTCCTAGATGATCTTCTTAAGAATGAAACAAATACAATGCTGAATAATGGAACCCTTTCCCCTCCTAGCGGCCCGATATTTAACATAAATTGATAGTCATCTAGGGTTAGGGTTTTTGCATCCTCAACCTTCAATTAGTGATAAGGTTAGGACCTTCTAGAATCTTCTTAAAATTCCACATGTAGCTAGCCCCATATGTGTGAATAATGGGGGCTGACATGGCATCCACTTGCACCATGGTGGTAAACAAGATAGGTCAACTTGTGAGAGGCATAAATTTTGCATACGAGCTCTGTTTGAGGTGATTTTCACTCTGTTATAAAAGTCTTGGTGAGTATATCAACATCGAGGGTGTGGATGCAACATCCAGATGCTATAACCCCCCAAAATGTCATTTAATGCCTCAAAATGGCTTTGGAAGGTTTTAGACCCCAATTTTCAAAACTAGGACCTACCACTAAAATGGCCCTGCAAACCTATTCCTCCAATTTTTCCACCCATAAAGTACTTATATAAATGAAAAACTATATGATGATCCAATCCAGATCATTCTACCTCTAGGACTTAAAATTACTCAACCAGAGAAGAGAGAGATGCTTGGGAGGCTGAGTAGTGTTATGAATAAAAATTCTATGCCATAGAAAAGTAGGAGATGGAAGCTCTAGAGGTTGAAGTTTAGGCCAAGTGGCAGGTTACCCTTAATGCCAGAATTGTGGAGGAAGTGATTGGATGGGTTGAGGATCCAATTCATTCTAGGTCACAAGACACCAAGTACTTTAGGATAATGGAAACTTACTAGCTAATGAAGACTTTGATAGTGCGGGCCTTGGAAAAAAACAGGGAAGATCAATAAGATATACTACACACTATTAGAGTCTTTGAAGGAAAATTCAAAGCCATGTGCAAATATTTTTTTGGTATTAGGATTTTTGTTTCACAGGTGACAAAGGATGTAGGAAAAGGGAAACAAATGGAGGTTTCAACCTTTTCAACAGCTACCCAAGCCAATAATATCATACTTGATGAATACCCTTAGTCTCCAAAGGTTTCTCAGGATGACAAGTTGAATCTGGAAGTGGAGGAAGAGGAGAATGACAAATCTCCAAATGCAGGAATGATGGTCTATTTATGTTTTTAAGTTTAATGAAACATAAATCTGGATAGGGATATGGTTTCCTTTGAGTAGGTAACCTCTAGATAACGTTGTAAAACACCTTTTTGTATATAATATAAAGGAATAATAATGTGTTTTTAACTTTAAAAAAATATTAATAACATAATATTATTAAATTATATCATAGTAAAATTAATAATATATTATTATTAAATTGTAACTAAAAAACGGTTATTTATCAAGTTGAATAAATGGTTATATTATATCACTAAAACTATTATTAAATTATAAAGTAAATTAATATAAATATTTAAAAAAACTTTTGAAAGTCTTAATATTAATTAAAATTTTCTAATAATTAAAATTATTATAATAGCATAAATTATATATAAAAAACTTTTACATGGTTTTTACTAAATGTCATAATAATTTATTCAATTACTAAATGTCATAATAATTTATTCAAAATTACCATGATATTGATTCTCTCAAATTAACTTAAAATTTTTATCTAAAGTTTTATAACTTTGAAATTAATTTTTATTTATAGGTAACATTTTTATATTACAGTGAACAACAACCATTACAATGATATATTTGTTAAGAGTTTAACATGTCACTTGTCGGAATTGAATCTGGACACAGAGAATAACAATCATTCCTCTCAACCACCTAAACTAAAGGCAATTGATAAGTAACATTTAAATCTATATTATATTTTGATAAGTATTAAAGGTAGTTTCATTCACCCTCTCTCTAAAAAACACTGATACAAATTTTGAGTTGAAATTTATATTTAATTTAGAAATGCTACAATTTAGTGGATAAAAATTAGGTTCAATTAGTGGAAAGGGTTAGCTCAACTAGTAGTATCTAATATTCTTAAGTTTTAAAAATGTAATCTTTTCATGTGAATATGAGGGAAATTAGGTAGAATTATAGGCTTTTAGTTATAGTTCTTAAAAAATTCAATAGAAACAAATATTTGATGTTCGCATTTAATTGATCATAATTATAATAATTTGATTTTAAGATCACAACCAAGCCAGAAATTGGTGTATGAAATCTCTATGTTGGTGAGACAAAAAAACCTTGATATAAGAATTTAACTACTAAAATCTACAAAAATATACATACCCTACTCCCTTTAAATTTAATATATATATATATTAAATTTAAAAAGAGTAGGGTAGGTATATTTTTGTAGATTTTAGTAGTTAAATTTTTATATCAAGGTTTTTATAATTAAAATAAATCATAATAAAAAATATTCTAAAATTTTAAAATCATTTCTACTACTAAATATAACCTATTACTTCACTTATTCCTTTACCTTTAAATTTTTCATAATTTGATACTCAATGTTGTTTTCATGCTTATATGGTCACTTATTCATTTACCTTTAAATTGTTCATAGTTTGATACCTCAATATTGTTTTGTTTTCATAGTTATATGGATATTTTAAATAATTGAAGTTTTCAAATCTTTCCCAAATTTAT
>SNQJ01S0181500.1:12054-22974 GCA_010110895.2 Picea sitchensis
ATAATATATTTTTTAAATGTGTTTTTTTGGTCATTTAAAAAAAATTTATTTGCGAAGATTTTGTTCTTTCTATTTATTTATTTTTTAATGTAAATTAAATAAAAAAATAAAAATAAAATTGTAAATAAATTTTCAAGTGACCATTTGGGGTCCAATTTTGGGTTGTTTATTTACTAAGGGTTTTCTTGTCAATATCACAATTTCAATTAGGTCATAAATAACTATGATTTTAACGTTTAGGAAAAAACATTTTGTTTTATATAGTATCACTTTTTGATTTAGGTGTTGATTTTAAGGTTTTTCTGAGCTATTGTCTGAGTTTCAAACGTCATGTTTGAAAAATGTTGTAATTTTGAACCCGTTTAAAAAATTGGTGCTACCGGTAGCACCACTTTTTGATTTGGGGGTTGATTTTCATGTTTTTTTACTAAAAATATGGGTTTTCAGCGCTAGAGTTCTCGTTTTGAGGTCACGGTTCTCGTTAATTTGGTAATATTGTTATTAACTAATGTCAACCTATATTACATAGAAAACATATCCTACTAACTAATGACCCATGGAGAGGGGTTAGGATCGGATCCTAACATGCCCTCCCTCTTCAAAAGAAGCCTTGTCCTCAAGGCTACATATGTAGAAACTACTGGAGTATGGTCGTTGGTTCCCAGGTCATATCCTCTAGTGATGTTTCCTTCCACTAGATCAACAATTCCTTGATAGTTTTTCCATGTAGCTGATGTTCACGGCGATTGAGGACTACATCTGGTTGGAACCAAAGGGATCCTTCTTCATATAATTCTGGAAGGATGGTTTGGACACTGTAGTTTTGTCCCACCACTTTTTTTAGACAGGAAACATGGAATACTGAATGGATTTGGGAAGTAGCAGGAAGGGCCAATTTGTAGGCCATTGAACCAATACGCTTGATGATCTGGTAGGGACAATAAAACTTGGGTGTCAACTTGTGATGTCCCTGAGCTTTGAGATATGTTTCCTTGTATGGTTGGAGCTAGAGAAACACCTAATTTCCTTCCTAAGAAACCCTTTACGAATTATGTTGGGATGCATGTTGCTTCATGCAATTGTAGGCCATGTGGAGGTTATCGTTCAGAGCCACGAGGGTGGTTGTGTGACCTTGCAACATTGTTTCAATAGATTGGACCTTTGATGTGCCTGGAATATAGGTAGTGAATATAGGTGGGCATTGGCCATACATTGCTTCATATGGGGTCATTTTAGTGGCCATATGATAGGAAGTATTGTACCACCATTCTACCAAGGGGAGCCATTGCACCCACTAGTGTTGTTTGTTTGAAGTAAAACACCGCAAGTAGGTTTCCAAACATTTGTTGACCACTTCCATTTGACCATCAGACTAGGGGTGATAGGATCTGCTCATGTTCAGTTTGGTGCCCTATAATTTAAATAGTTCTTTCCAAAATTTGCTTGTGAAAGGGGGGTCACGATTAGATAGAATAGCGGTGGGCATGCCATGTAACTTGGAAATATGATCAAGGAAAAATTGTGCTATTAGTGTCGGTGTGAAAGGGTGGGGTAAGGAAAAAAATTGAGCATACTTGTAGAGGTGATAAACCACCACCATGATGAAGGACTTATTCCCTTCTTTACGAAGGCCCACTATAAAATCCATGGAGATTTTTTTCCACATAGAAGTTGGAATGGGTTGGGGTTGTAGGGCACTTGGAAACTTGATAGTTTCACATTTATTATGTTGGCACACCTCACATTCTGTGACAAAGTGAAGGATATCCTTCTTCATGCCTTCCCATAAAAAATAATGATGAGCATGAGCATATTTCTTTTGGAAGCTTGAGTGGAACGCAGTAGTTGATGAGTGCAACTCATTTAAGAGCTTCAGCTTGAGTGCTGAAGAGGGTGAGAGAACCAAGAGATACTTATATTTGAGAATATTTTCATGCCATGTGTAGTCGATGGGAGGATTAGGATCCTCCTGAAGGTGTTGAATTAACTTGGATATAGTGGGGTGTGTTAGCCACTCTTATAGTACTTCGTCAGGGACTGGTAAGGATAAGGAAAAGAGGGATTCATCTTCCTCATGTTGTCATGATAATGCATTGGATAATATATTATCTTTTCCCTTTTTATATATGATTTCATAATCATAACCCAACATTTTGGTCAACCACTTATTTTGTTCTAGGGAGGATAGCCAATGCTCCAAAAAATATTTCATACTACGGTGATCTATTTTGATCTGAAAACGACGTCCCAGGAGATATGGCCATCATGTGTGCACTACATGGATAATGCCGATCAATTATTTTTCATACATAGATCTTCCTAGATTGTGACCACTCAATGCTTTTCTAATAAAGGCCAAAGGTCGACCATATTTTTTGAGCATTGCACCTATACCAGTGCCAGAAACATCTGATTCCACTGCAAAGGTGTTGTTGAACTCAAGATCTATTAGGAAAGAAGTAGTGCACATGGCCCTCTTTAACTCTGTGAGTGCTTTCTCAGCAGTAGGTGTCTAATGAAATGCATTCTTCTTAAGAAGGTTGCTTAATGGCTTATCATTTTTTCCATAATGGTGGAGAAATTTTCTGTAATATCTTGTGAGACCAAGAAAACCCCTTATATGCTTTAAGGTCTTGGGTCATGACCACTCCTACATAGATTGTATATTTTTGGGGTCAACTTTTACCCCTTCTCAACTGAAAATGTGTCCTAAGTATTGCACTTCACTGGATCCAAATGAACATTTGGTATTTTCAACAAACAATTGGTTTTCTTGTAGCAAGTGAAGGACTTTGTCTACATGAAGAAGGTGGCTATCCCAAGTGTGGTTGTAAATGAGGATGTGATCAAAGAAAACCAAGAAACAATTTCGAAGTTAAGGTTTCAATAACTTATTCATGAGACTTTGGAAGGTGGATGTGGCATTGCAAAGGCTGAAAATCGTGACCAAGAATTCATAATTTCCTTCATGAGTTCTGAAAGTAGTCTTCAAAATATCTTCCTCCTTCATCTGAATCTAGTGATAGCCAGCGCGAAGGTATAATTTGGTGAATACACAGGCACCTTGGAGTTCATCCAATAGATCATCAATGACAGGAATGGGAAAATTATATTTGATGGTCAGTTTTTTCAAGGCATGAAAATTAGGGCACATGTGCCAAGTACTTCTTTATTTAATACCATCACCACTAGTGGAGAATATGGGTTGGTACTAGGGAGAATTATCCTTGCCTCCCATAATTCCTGTGCCATCTTTTCTAGTTCCTTTTTCTAAGAAAATGGATATCTATAGGGATGTAATTTGGGGGGTTGAATTCCCAGAAAGAGAGGGATGCTATGATCATGCTCACCCCTAGAGGGAGGTAATGCTATGGGAAGCTCAAATAACGTGGGGTACTTGTACAAGATGAGTTGCAAGCTAGGAGTAATTATATGAGAGGTATCTTCAGTGACCTGGATGGAATTAAATTGAGAAATCACACCATGGTGGCCTTTCTTCAAAATTTTTTCCATCCAGTGAGACATGATCATGAGAGCTTGCTTGGAGACCTCGGAGGGTGTAGGGGTGAGCATCTTGGATGAATCTCATATATAATTCTTTACAATCTGCTGTGATTGGCCCCATAGTGAGAATCCATTCCACTCCTAATACAATATCACAACCACCCATGGTAATAGAGAACATGTGGGTTTTTAGAGTATAATCACACATTTGAATTTTGACATTCTCACAATGGCCCCCATACTTCATAGCACCACCATTAGTGATGAGGATTTGAAAATTATAAACATGGAAGACAAAGTAATGGATCCCATGAGTAAAAGTGTGATGAATAAAATTATGGGTGTTACCACTATGAATCAACACCACCACGAGAAGATGTTTGATGTATCCCTTGATCTTCAATGTATGTGGGGCCAAAATAGTCGAGAGTGCATGAAGCAATATGAAAGATTACTCTGGTTCCATAGGGGTTACAACTAGATATTTGGCGTGATCACTTGGTGGAGCCTCATCTAGGCTAGGAGCCTCATATAACGGGATGTATCCATAAGGAGAGGAACCAAATGAATCAATATGGAAGAACTTTTGTTCTCTACATTTATGCCCTGGTGAATACTTGTCATCACAATAGTAGCAAAGTCTTTGCTTGTGACGTTTCACAATTTCTGCTGGAGATACCTTTTGGACCTTCAATGTTTGTGTCGAAATTGGGTGAGCCTCGAGGTGAGGATGGATGAGAATTGGATCCTTCATGGGTGGGGCCAAAAGGATGGTCTCTGCTTCCATTGTTAATTGACATGTATGCAACCAGGTAGTAGGATGATGCATGTTCACATGAGCCCATATGGATTCCTTTAATCCACTAATAAAAAATTCAAGGTAAAATGCATCATATAATCCCTCGGTCTTGATATCCAATTGTTCAAATGTCATGATGAAATATGTGACTGATGCAATTTTGTGCAGCGTGGTGTGTCTACCCAAAATAAGTGATTCCCTATCAAAACAAGAACAAACTACTTTAGTGAACATGTTCCAAGTGGGTATTACTAGATAACATTTCTTATGCCACTACCACCATTGCCATCGTTCTTGATCCAGGTATAAAACCCCTACATGGATTTTGGTCTCATCATCCCAAATATTAGGGATGGAGAAGTATTGTTCCATTTAAGAGACCCACCCTTCTAGGTTGGATACATCAAATTTATGCATGTCAACTTTGGGCACCTTATTCCAAGGGTGTGAAGAACCCCAAGGGGAGTGGGAGGAACAAGTATGCATATAATGGGAATGATGAGGGTCCTCTACATTGGGCTCTACCTATTTGCTTTTTGTGAATGGATGCATGGCTTCACGAATGACTACTTGGAATTATTCATGGAGGGAGTCTTTGACTTCTTCTCATATGATAGTGGGGATGGATTCCATTTTCATTTCTAAGATGAACAACCTAGTCTCCCAATATTCTTGGGTCTGATCTTGGATGGTTGGCATGGTAGCAGATTAGGTAGTATATGAGGTGTCGTGACTGAAATTGGGGCCACAAAAAGTGAGATGTACCAGGGTGATCAGGACAAAGGGAGGAGTCCAATATGATAGTTGTCAAATATGGGTGTGTCGAAAAGGGGTGGGACCACAGAGAAACTAAAAAGGATTAAAAGTAAAGGTTACCACTGCGATCAAAATGAAGAGGTTAATGCAATGGAATAGGTTACAAATAAGGGTGCTGACAAGCCCCATATTTTTTTTTTTATTCCCGCGGAGTTATACTCCACCTTGAATACTTCTGTAGTGGTGAAATTCCCAAATTTTGAATAATAAAAAATGTCGGCAAGGAGTGTTTCTATAGAGAACAAAAATTGACATGGGCCAATTTGTAGTGTAATAGATCAATTATTGTTGTCCCAAGGGTCAGGGTTTGCAGGGTGTCTATAGTCAATGGTTTTCCTTGTGTTATATATTTCTTATATACATTCGGGGTCCAATAGTAGTACTTGGCCCAATATCTCAGGGCACCAACTAAGGAGGCTATACCATAACCTTAGTCATACTACCCAACTACCCAGGTACTAGAGAGTCTCTTCCCAAGTGTTGTTCTCAGTGGAACAATAGCATTCAAGCAGGGGATCAATTTATCTGTAGAGGGATTCAAGATTCCTATGTCGATCCATATACAAGTCTTGTCTGATGCACTACGACTCGAAGGGGTACCAACAGGGGTTACAAGGGTGGCTAACAATTGTGCGCTTGAGAGCCACTTGTATTTCATATGTGTATTACTACTTGACTGTGGGTTTATGTGAGTTGTTAGAACTAGAATTCACACTAAGAATTCTATAGGTGTGAGCCTAATACCCATCAAAATTTGAAAAATTAAATCAATTTAAATTGGGTGGATCATCAAGAAAGAACAAGAAAGAGGGAAGCAGTCTGAGTGTAGATCAATGATCTACCATTGGGCATGGAATCATAACCACTCTTCATATTGAAGGAAATCAAGATAAATCATTAGGTTAATATCTTATATTATGATGATTAGAAGAAAGGAATGTGAACAAAAGTAATAATGTCTAATAAACAAAGATCCTCTTTGTAGAATAGATTGAAAAATGCTTGAACAAAAACAATGACTAACATGCCAGCTACAACAGATCCTTTGTTTCTCTAGGATCCATTAATCAAAGGCAACCTTTGATCCTCAAAACCTGTAATATATTCAAGAAATAATATAACAAAAGAAATGGAAAACAAGGAAGACAATCTGAGAAAAAACTCTCATGAATATTTAATGGAAGAAAAATGTGATTACAAACATGCCCCCAAGCTTACAAATAAGCAGCTGAACTACTCCTTAATCTCTCTAATCTCTTGGATCATGAACTCAACCCTTTCATCAAAAATTCAACTTCTATATATAGTGTATAATTCCTTCCTACTCTAAAGAGGTAGAATCCTAAGTGGTTGCATTGGATTCTCTTTTCTCCAGGAGTTGTTACAACAAGGTGAAACAAAAAATCCACCTAGCTCCTATTTTTTTGGATCTTGTCTATTGTGATAAATTTCTTTTTGAAACAGGTCATGTTGCTTAATATCGTGATAGAAAACATGTCCCTCGTGTCCAACTACCTCCTAGGAAATCATTATAACTCCCTCATACATGTGACAACCCTCCTACAACTCAGATTTATTAGATTGTTAGAGTTTGCAATGCAATTGCAGGATTCGCTGCAAACTTTTGTGTAGGTGATGTTTTAAAATTCTCTCTCAAATGATGAATAGGATCGGGCTTATTTTTGTTCAGCAAGTCAAATACATTATGTTTCTGCTCCACAAAAAATTTCAAAAAACCCAGTTCGTATATTTCAAGATATGATGAAAACACTACTTTGTTTCTTACTAATTTGTTGCAAATTGTTTTAATTTAGCAGTTCGCAGCGCCTCTGCAGGATGCACTGCGAACTTTCCTATAGGTGTCGTTTTTTCTTCAAAACATATCATTTGCAGCCAAAACTTTGTAAGAAACCTTAAAAACCTTTTTTAATGCTTGTTACAACCTCAGGGTGTCCTCTCTGCATATTTTCACAAAAGGCTAGGCAGTTCACCTTATGAAATGCCTCTCTAAATGATGGATCTAAATTGAGCAATTGCAGGTCATAAGGCTCAACCTTGAAAAAATCTTCTCCTTTATGAATTTTCTTTTCGTGTTGAGTATCCATGACAATAAAAAAATAGCAAACTCCTTCTATGATAACTGGTGCTACTAGGGTATATGGTAAAGACTAAAATAAAGGTGTTACTAATTGATTTTCCAAGGTTAGGGTTTGATGAGAAAGAGATTTGTGCTAAAATTTCATTACAGACTGGAAGGAAAGAATGATGAGGAAATTAGTTAAGGGTACAACCCAAAAGGTATAAAAACCTTTCAAGAGGGGGAAATTTTAAACAATCTATGTAAAATAGAGTGTTCGCAACATAAAATGGTTTGTATTGCAGTGAATTTGTAGCAGAGTTTAAAATTTTTTGCAACAGGATTTTAGGATAGGTTTTAGATAATCATGATTTCAATTTGTAGAGAGATGGAGAGGGTTAATATTACAATGAAAAGAGGATTCTCAGGACTGAACAGAGGTGAAATTAAGGAGGGTTTTTCATGGAAGGAAAATAGGGGGTTTGCAATACAGTGAATTCACAACACACTAAGTTTGCAGTAGTTGAGGATTGATGACTGTAAGAAAAGGGTGCAATTGATATTTTTGACATGAAAAAAATAAAATTGGGTCTGCATAATGTTTAAGTTACAAGGACTGTATAATCTTACCAAGTAAAACAAGTTTGTAGCACAAATGATATCAAACAGTTGGCAGTGCTAGGAGACTGCAACAACAATCAATCTGTAGTGCTTTCTTTGAAAAGGAAATGAATATGGAAAATGATAATCTCTCCTTTTGAAAAAAACCCTTGGATATGCTTGATGATGGCCAGGCACTAAAAAAACAATATTGGTGCTATCACGCTTAATGATAGATCTTTGTATATTAAAGATGCCAGAATACATCTCTAGCTTGAAAAAAAAAATTACCCCACAAATATTTCTCGGGAAAGAGCTCTGATACCACTTGCAATATTCCAGATGTAATATAATATGTAGAACATAAATATTTAGCAAGTAATGGAAGAACAACAATGATATATCTAGAACAATACCAGAATAATATCATAATAACACCAAAAAGAGTACCTTTATTAATGATATCAATGTTCACTTACCTCTTCTAGCGGGAAACCTCCAGCAGACCAGAGGTCTATTATAATAACCTCCAAGACAAAATTATCCAATGCCTACTACTCTTACTTATACTAATTCTACCTTCTATG
This sequence comes from Picea sitchensis, assembly GCA_010110895.2. Taxonomy (NCBI): domain Eukaryota; kingdom Viridiplantae; phylum Streptophyta; class Pinopsida; order Pinales; family Pinaceae; genus Picea; species Picea sitchensis. The sequence continues at coordinate 20,438 of SNQJ01S0181500.1, forward strand.
GAAGCTTCTAGCGGGAGATCTTTCTAGAAGAAGAAGCTTCTATTAGGTATTCTTACATTGACATATTCTCCTTTATTTATTAGGCCTTATTAACTAATGTTGGCCTTTATTATATATAGAACATATCCTACTAACTAATGAACCATGGTGAGGGGTTAGGATCGAATCCTAAAAATTCTTCATGAGGGAATGGAGGTTTGATATTGACCTCAGTCTGAGTGTTGGCGTCTTCAACTTGTAACTATGGTGTCTCTTCGATAGGTGTTTCTTTGAATGCCCGAATGGTCATATCAATTTGTAACAATTTATGTTATTTACATTGATGAACTCGAGCATCAAAATTATAGTATATTCCACGTGATCCAAGTGGATATTGGTGGTCATCCACCTATTCCAATTGGCTCAAAATAGTCTTCTGTCAATTTACTATGCTTAGCATTTTTTCAGTTCCTAAACATTAGGGGCCATTTAGAGGGCCTAAATGAAGTTTTTTCATGATTGGGAACTTCAATAATATCCATAGGCTCCAACTGAGCCCTCAAAATGAATCTCCTCATTGATACCTTTCCAATGAGACATATTTTTCCCCAAATGGAGTTTGTATGCCAAAGTTGCACCCCGAGAAGTTGATACACCAAACTACCCAAAACAGGTTCCGCAAAAACAGTTGGATTTTCATCTTTCGGGTTTAGAGTTTTGGATTTTCTTATGTTAAAAAGGAATTTGGAGGCTCATTTTAACAATCATATTATTGTGAATGAGTGTAGCCATCACATCTCTTCTCAAAGATAAGATGCCACCATTCTAGCGAGTCTTTCACTCTATAATTTAACAGTCTGTACATTTTGCTCGTTAATAGAAATTGTGTATTACTGTATCTTTGTGTTTATATCTTTGATATATTTCTATTATAATAATTTTTATATGATATATCTCTATACATTTCTTTATTATATCTTTTCTCTCATTTCATGTTGAAAATAATCCAGATTAGTGGTATTAGAGAAGGCTTCTCTTGATCATTTTTTTCAGTGCATGTCCCCGATGAAGTCTGAGTATAGAAAGTGGGGTCTCGATATTGTCTCTCTTGAGGAGAATTTCTCTTGCACACCCAAAAAACCCTCCATGGTAAAAGAAAATAAAAATGACAAAGAACACAATTCTATTAATCTCTTGCTTGAGAAATATCTCACATGATAAAGGGAAAAAATGATGAAGAATTTTCCCCATGTCCTTCAATGCCTGTCGATAACAACAAGAACGTCTTCATCAAGAGACCACTTTGGAGGCACCTCTCCTTTCAAGGTACAGGTTAATTTTGATAATCGCTATAAAAATGGTTAAATATTCTAGAAGGTTATTTATCTGTTCACAATTTTTCCGACATGGAAAAGATCACCTTTGCACTCCTTAAGGCTCTCTCTGATGTCGAAAATTGGTGGGAAACTTACTGGGAGTAAATTTCCACAGAGGAGTCTAGAATATATGGGGCTGCGCCCACTTAAGATTTTTTTGTGTATGCAGTCAAGGAAAAATATTACCTTGTTGGTCAATATGATGACTAGTGCATGAGATGGACCACACTACGACAAGAGAGGGGCCAAACAGTGCCATATTTCACAAATACTTTCCATACCTTGCACACTAAGCTAGGTATCAAATACTTCGAGTGGAATTTGGTTCTGAAATACCATGGGGCTCTGCATAGGTACATCCAAACCGAAATTTATTTTTTGGACATCTCATCACTTAGACCTGCCTATGGATATGTTGTCAAAATCAAGAAAAACTTTAGGCACTAGAACAAACTAGAGTGTGGGTCTGTAAATCCACAACAACCAAAGTATGATAAATATATCCGTAACAAACAGTGTCTTGAAAACCAGTCTAAGCCACAAGAAATGAAGGGTAAGTGAAAGACAAAGAATGACACTGGAAAGTGGTGCGTTTTCCACAAAATCCCCTGGCACAACACCAATGAATGTCACTCAAAAAAATAATTGGTCGCGGAGATCAAAGACAAAGAGTCAAACCCTAATTTAGAATCTGATTCATAAAATAATGGAAAAAGATAGATCATTGACGTAGACCCCCTCTCCCCTGGGAACTCAATGAAATGGAAACCATTACTTCATAAGGAGGGAGGATTGATGTAGGTGGATATTGGTGGCCAACCACCTATTCCAACTGGAGCAAAACAATATTTTGGAAATTTACTATTTTTAGTAGTTTTTTGGTTCCTAAACTTCTACGGCCATTTTGATGGCCTAAATGAAGTTTTTTCGTGATCGGGCACCTCAAAGTTCGAAAACGGCTCTCATTGAGCCCCCAAAATGAATCTCCTCCTCGATACCTTTCCAACTAGCTATCGTGCACACCAAACAAAGATCATATGCCAAAGTTAATTCCCCAAGAAGTTGATACACCAAACTACCCAAAACAGGGTCCACAAAATTGTTGGCTTTTCATCTTCTAGTGTTAGGGTTTTGGATTTTATTTATGTTAGAAAGGCCTTTGGAGCCTCATTGTAACAATCA
>SNQJ01S0181501.1:0-16730 GCA_010110895.2 Picea sitchensis
GAGCAGCCAGATGGATTCGTGATACATGAGAAGGAGTCTCATGTCTACAAGTTGAAGAAATCCATATATGGACTAAAGCAGGCACCTCGTGCTTGGTATGAGAAGATTGATGGATACTTGATGAGTTTGGGCTTCAGCAAGAGTGTTGTTGATCCCAACCTATACTACCACATTGTTGGTGACAAGTGGTTGATTTTGGTCCTATATGTTGATGACTTATTCCTCGCCGGTTCAGAAAGCCTCATTGTTGAATGCAAGCATGCATTGGCTTCTGAATTCAAGATGAAGGACCTTGGTGTGATGCACTACTTCTTGGGACTAGAACTGTGGCAGAGGACTGATGAGATTTTCCTGAGTCAAGGAAAATATATAGTTGATATATTGAAGAAATTCGGGATGACGGATTGCGAGTCCATGCCTACACCGATGATGATGAATCAGAAGAAGATGAACGAGGCTTCTTCTGATTCAGGCGAGATTGATCCACATCTTTACAGACAATTGATTGGATCATTGATGTATCTAGTTAACACCAGACCTGATATATGTTATGCGGTGAGTGTACTCAACCAATTTATGAGTCAGCCGAGACAGACACACTCGATAGCAGCGAAGCATGTGTTGAGATATCTACGAGGCACAGTTGGTTATGGCCTGAGATATGCCTCCGGTGTAGACATGAGATTGCAGGGATATGCCAATGCAGATTGGGCAGGGAGCGCAGTGGACCGGAAGAGCACATTCGATTGTTGTTTTACTTTGGGGTCTGCCATGGTTTCCTGGTGCAGCAGGAAATAGACTTTTGTGGCTTTGAGTACCGCAGAAGCAGAGTACATTGCATTATGTGTGGCAGTCCGCGAAGCAGTGTGGCTTCGCAAGCTCATTGCAGACTTATTTGGTCATGAGATGGATTCCACCGTTATCCATTGCGATAACCAAAGTTGTGTGAAGCTCTCCGAGAATCCTGTGTTTCACGATAAATCGAAACACATTGAGATCAAATACCATTACATCAGAGATATGGTGCAGAGGAAAGCAATACATGTGCAGTACCTTTCTACACACAAGCAAGTTGCAGATGTCTTCACCAAGCCGCTTGCCGGGACGAAGTTCGAGTACTTCCGTGAGAGACTTGGCCTGGTGGAGAATGCCTCCCTAGCTGAGAGGGAGTGTTGTGGAGTGTTGTTAATTGCAGCTCCATGAGACATTCTCCAGGTTGTTCTCCTCTAGACTAAGTTGAGACGATCTGTGAGAGAGCCCATGTGATGGGTGTGTCATACTCCTCTAGATTGAGTTGAGATGACTTGTCGTGCTCCTCTGGACTGAGTTGAGACGACTTGAGATGGTCTCCTGTCAGACTCCTATGGAATTAGTTGAATCAACTTGAGATGGCTCTCCAGATGGTACTCCTATGGACTTAGTTGAGTTGATCTGTTGAGAGTGACGTCCTTGTGGTTGAGCACAAATGGACGTGTCCCTAGTGGCAGAGCACTAGAGGATGTGTGAGATCCCTTGCTATATTGTCAGAGAGTGAGACTTTGGTAAAACCCTAATTTGTGTTATAAAGGGTACAAGTCGGCCCCACCATGTAAAGATAATTAATATTGTGTATAGATTAATTATGTTATTGAATTATAGAAGTCGACCCTATTGTGCCAATAGACACATCTATTTGATGTGCTAGGTTATGTATTTATAAGAGAGGAGATCCCCATTGTGGATCATTCATCTCTCTCATTCACTCAACGCATGGTCTGAAATGTAGAGGATTGAAGTGCGCACTCTTCCCTAGGCGCCATCCTTCTTGTTTATAGAAGCACCCTACTGTGTGCTAGGGTTTGTCTTGAGGGCCACCTTTGTTGGCACATATATTCTCGGTGGAGAGAGGTTCTTCTCTTGGCAATATAGCAATGGGATTATTGGATTTTTCCCTTGATTGAGAAGGGTTTTCCGAGGATAATTTTTGGTGTCTTTTGTGCATGGTTATTCTGCTTGTGATCTTGGTTTACTACAACTAGTGTATTGTACTGTTGCATTTTTATGGTTGTAGCTTATGCTAAAACAGAAATAAACTATATGTTCATGAGCTAAGCATAAAAAATTCAACACTCCTTAGATCTGCTTTTATAATCTCCTAATGACTAAAACCCTAACCCTAGATCTCAATGGCCAAGATTAGATCTTGGATCTCACGATCTAATGATCACGACTTAATCTTTCGTTGAGATAACTTAAATCACTTAAGTCACTCAACTTTATAATAATGTCACTTTAGTCATTAAATAAAAGCCACTCTAGAGAGTATCGCTCGGACACCTCCGCATGCTAAGCACTGCCAATGCAGAAGTACCTGTCCGAGCTACCCCAAAAGCTAACACTACCTCTTAGCGAGGAAGGCACTTCTAAAAGAACCTCCTCCTAGATCAATATCTGACCCCATCAAATCTGTTGTTGTTGTAGTTGCTCCCTCTGAACTGGAAGACCCCCCTGCTACCTCTACTGCATTCTAATCTAATCCTCGATCCAAGATCCCCTTGGACCCTACTACAGACTGTCCTAACACCATGTATATCATACCCTCCCTGATGCCAAGCCTCATTGTTGCATACTGGGTCTTTTCTCCCTCTAAACGTATGAGTACCTGTCCATCCTCAGACGTAACCGCATACCCCATGCCCTCCAAGGCTAACACTGAGAGCGACTTCAACCCTGGGACATACATCACTCCTACCACCTCCAGATAAACTCCTGACTCTAGTTGGAATTTGACACATCCAACCCCCTTCACTGCATGCATGGTATGCATCCCACAATACGCATGACAGTTTGAGTCTTTCTCCGAAACACTAAGGAACATCGACCTCATTCCCGTTATATGGCGAGATGATCCAATGTTGCCATCTCAGCAACCTTCTCAAATTTGGCCTTCCGGACCTACTACCCGGCCTTGTTGCCCGTTGCCCGGACCCCTGCCCAATGCTAGCCACAGCGTCTTGTTGCAACCCAGGTCCTTTTCTGGGCTGCCCGGAGCCTTTTTGGGTGTTGCTCGACTATCCTAGCCTACTGCTCGACAGTTATGCCCATTGCCCAAAAATATTTTGGGCAGTCTGCGGGCTGCCCGATGTTGCCCAGACCTACTTGAGCTTCCTGGACCTTGTTGGTCATGTTGGTCAGTTGTCCTAGCTAACTGGCTGTTGGCAGTGACTTATTTGGTGGCTGGTGGCCTTTCTGCAGTTGTCAGCGACTACAAATTCCACTTGGTCGGCACCTTCTTCATTATTGGCGGCTTCAAAATCAACAGTTGCCTTCTCCAATTTGCGCAACCCTGCCAACTCCTACCCGACTTCTTTGTGGCTGTTCCGAGCTCTATTGTGGCAACTCTCTTCACACGGCGGTTCCTATCCCTGTCGGCTCTACACAGAAAGGGTGCCCAATCCAGTTATCGTGTCGGCTGTTGTAGTACGGCTCGACCCCTCTATTGTCTGCAGACTACCGCCCGAACCGGATCTCCACGTTCGTCGCCTCAATCGCGCCTGGAGTTACTTCTGTCGACCCTTCCGCGATTTTACCCACGCGGTTGATTCACTCACATAGCCTCCACGCACTTGCTCACCCGCGAACTCAGCTGACAACTCTACTGCTCGACCTTCACGATCTCTGTTGTCGGCGCTAGTCGCCACACGACTCGATCTGGCTATCTTCACGCTCGGCCCCTCAACATAGCCAGCAGCTACCACCCACGCGAGCTTGCCTCCTCTGCCACCGCTCCAGTCGGTTGGTTCTGCAGCAATGCAATTGCCTCGTGCAGCCCGCACTTATCTCTGTCTGCTCCTAGTTCCCACGCACGATATCTACGTAACTGCAGCCGTCAACAGCCTACACTCCTATCGATTCTTCCTTTGCACGACCCAATCCAGCTAGTCTCCAAGCCACTTAGTCGCACCTCCTCTCATTGACATCCAACCTCCAACTTGGACATGTTGTATTCCTTAGTCGGTTTTACTTCTGCAACAGCCTGTACACTGTACGACGGTTTTAATTTCTTTTTGTTTAACTTTTACCCCACAGCTTGCCTACAATAAAAATTTCTCCGCAGACAAATTTCTCACTGCTGAATAATCTCACTTAGTGCAAAAATCGGCTTCGCCTTCAAAGTCCAGGCTCTGATACCATGTTGAATTTCCTTAACCTAGCACCCGACTGTTAACTCCAAGCAAAATACATTTACTGAATTAAATCATGGCTAGGTTACTCAACGAAAAATAAGCGGAAGCACAAAACAGAGAAACCAATCACATTTGCACACGAGATTCAGGTAAACACCCCTGGAAAAACCCTTGCGGGAAAACCAATTCTGAGTTTGATTTTATTAAGTAAAATCCAAGGCTCCCATCCTGGGATAATGGCCCATTAGAGGATTACAATGTTGCAGCTAATAGACTAGCCCACTCGGTTGTTATCTCCTTAGTTGCCTCCTGCACCCTTTCCTCGGCCCTGCCCACTCAAACACAAGTACATGAGCAAGACTCCCTCTTGCTCCTATGCACTAAGTAAAATCCAAGGCTCCCATCCTGGGATAATGGCCCATTAGAGGATTACAATGCTGCAGCTAATAGACTAGCCCACTCGGTTGTTATCTCCTTAGTTGCCTCCTGCACCCTTTCCTCGGCCCTGCCCACTCATTGCGTGCCTCTCCCTCTCCTTAGATCTGCTTTTATAATCTCCTAATGACTAAAACCCTAAGCCTAGATCTCAATGGCCAAGATTAGATCTTGGATCTCACGATCTAACAGTCATGACTTAGTCTTTCGTTGAGACAACTTAAATCACTTAAGTCACTCAACTTTATAATAAAGTCACTTTAGTCATTACATAAAAGCCACTCTAGAGAGTGTCGCTTAGACATCTCCACATGCTAGGCATTGCCAATGCAGAAGTACCTGTCCGAGCTACCCCAAAAGCTAATAGTCCATGCATCATGAAATGACTTTTACACTCCTTCACTATGTTAGGTTGTCTATAAGACCAAAAATTTGCAATCTTGATACTGGTTCTGCCTTCTTCACTCTATTGAATACACTCAGAAATCAACTTGATTATAGCTAATGTAAATGGCCATGAGTATGGTTGTCTTTGCTGCACAGTACGGCCTGGAAAATGGCCTCCATTGAATGCCCTAACCAGCCCAGAAAATGCCTTCAACAGCAGTGCCTCTCTGCCTACTCTTAGCCCTGCTCCCACTCTTCTCTTACTCCCCAAATGACTAAATACGCAGCCCAACACCCTCAGCCTTGCTCTATACCCAGCCTACCCCTTTGTTGCCTTGGGATCAACGCCCAGCATAAGCTTCAAGGGTCCAAATTGAGGCGCCTCCTCTCTCTAGACCCCACACAGCACTAAAGGGTTCACTGCTCTAGAAAAGGCCCCACTCAGCACTAAGGTTGAGCGCCCCCCCTTGATAGGAACCCACAATCCACTAATAACAAATTTTGTGGCTAAATTTCCTAAGTAAAACTTAGGCTAACCTGATAAGGCTAATATGGGTAAGTTTAATGTCCCATGCATGCCTTGGGCACTAAGCAAGTGGGAACACCTTCTGCTGCTACAAAAAATTAGCACTCCCTCTTAGCGAGGAAGGTGTTCTGCATAACCCCCAACTTGTCCCTAAAGTAGACAAATTTTCCTTTCACCAAAGGCTTCGTGAGTATGTCTACAATCTGCTCACCAGTTGGCACATATTGTAGCTTTATAGAACCTTTTTGCACACAGTCTCGGATGGAGTGGTACCTTATCTCAATGTGTTTGGACCTATCATGAAACACCGGATTTTCAGAGAGATTGATGCAACTCCGATTGTCACAGTGAATCACGGTTGTGTCCAACACTTGATCAAACAAGCCCATGAGTAGCTTTCAAAGCCAAATGGCCTCACATTATGCCAAGTTGGTTTCCATGTATTCAGCCTCTACAGAGCTCAAAGCAACCGATTTTTGCTTCCTGTTGAACCAGGCAATAGCCCCTGAACCCAAGATGAAACAACCTAATGTGCTCTTCCTTTCCACACTGTTGCATGCCCAATCTGCATCTGAATAACCCACAACCTTCACTCCATCTCCCTGGATATAGCTCAATCCAAACTCGACTATCCCATGTAAATACCTTAACACATGTTTTGTTGCCACCCAGTGTACACGCTTAGGCGCTACCATGAATTGACTGTGTGTTGACATCAAAACACAAATCTGGTCTAGTGTTAACTAGATACAAGAGCAAATGACCTACCTGTAGACTCCCTCTGACTTGGAAGCATCCATCTTCTTCCAGTTAGTAACCATGGGTGTTTCCATAGGCCTACAATCCTGCATGGCAAACTGCTTCAAGATCGCCACAACATATTTCCCTTGTCCAAGGAAAATCTGTCCATCCTTCTGCCACACCTCCAAACCAAGAAAATAATGCATCATCCCCAAGTCCTTCTTCTCAAACACAACAGCAAGATCCCTCTTACAATCCGCTATGAGCTTCTCTGACCCTGTCAAGAATAAGTCATCCACATATAGCACAAGAATGAGTGGCTCCCCCCCAACCAAGATGTAGTAGAGGTTGGAGTCAGCCTCACTCTTGGTGAAGCCCATCCCAAGAAAATAATTGTCGATCCTGCTAAGCCATGCACGTGGTGCCTAGTTGAGCCCATATAGCGCTCTCCTCAACCTGCAAACATGAGATGCCTTGCTATGCACCTCAAACCCCTCTGGCTGCTCTATGTATATCTCCTCCTCTGTCACTCCATTAAGAAACGTTGTCTTGACATCCATTTGGTGGATCTGCCAACCCAACTCAGTTGCAATGGATATCACAGGCCTGATAGAAGAATACCTCGCCATTGGTGCAAATGTCTCACTGAAGTCAATGCCCTCCTTCTGTGAGAAACCCTTAGCCAAAAAGCAGGCTTTAAACTTGCCCACGCTGCCATTAGCAACGTGTTAGATCTTATAGATCCACCTAGAGCCAACCACTAATTTCCCCTCTGGCCGGGGCACAACCTCCCACACATCGTTCTTCATGATGGAAGAGTACTCCTCGAACATGGCATCTCTCCACACCTGTTGCTCAGATGCCTCCTGAAAACTGGAAGGCTTGGCCTCTATCAACTCGCTCATAAGAGCCATGTAACTGGAAAACCTTTGTGGCGCCCTGCTCTCCCTAACTGATGTCATGGGAGCATCCACCTGCTCCTGAGCCTCTCTCAATGTGCGCTTTTCCCACTTCAGCCTCCTCCTACTAGACGACTCAACCGTAGTAAATTGAGCACCATGCTTCTCCTCATGTTGCTCACGCTGCACACCCTACTCACTCTATTGTTGTTGTTTTTGCCCAACCTGTACAGAAGTCTAGGGACATGTAATCTGTAATGGTTGTCAAGCCTCCTCCTTAGGAGCACTTTGCTCGTGACTCTGCTCATTAGCTAGCATCTGTCCACAGGACTTCCTGAAATTCATGTCCTCCTCAAATCTCACATCCCTCCTAACCACTGTCCTCCTGAGTGCAGGAATGTAGACCCTATAGGCCTTAGAGGTCTTTTTGTAACCAGCAAGGATGCCCTTCTCTGCAGTAGGGTCGAGCTTGGTCCTCTATGCTAGAACATGAAAATAGACCAAGCACCCAAAGATGCGTATGTGACCAATCTCTGGTCTCTTCCCTGTGAAGGCCTCTTCAGGGGTCATCCTCCCCAATACCTTATGCAGACTCCTATTCTGCAAATAAACTACAATGTTGCATGCCTTAGTGCATAGAAACATGGGCAAGTCCTGATCATGCAGCATAACTTTTGTTGCCCCAACTATCGACATGTTCTTCCTCTCTGAGACTCCATTCTGTTGTGGGTTATACGGCACAGTCAGCTCCCTCTTAATCCCGGAATCTGCACAAAACTCCTTGAAGGCACTCAAGGTATACTCGCCTCCATTGTCTGATCTGAGTACCTTGATCTTTTTGCCTGTCTGGTTTTCCACAAGAGCTTTGAACTCTTGGAATCAGCTAAAGACCTCATCCTTGGTCTTCATAAAATAGATCCAGGTCTTCCTGGAATGATCGCCAATAAAGGAGACATAGTAGTTGAACCCTCCAATAAACACTGTTGACATGGGCCCACAGACATCCGAATGGATCAAGTCCAAAATCCCTTTGGACCTGTTGTCACTGCTAGGAAAGGTTGTCTTGGAGTACTTTCCCAAAGCACACCCCTTGCACACACCGTGTTGATCAAAACTGAACTCTGGAAGCCCAATCACGACCTCCATGATCACCTTGAGTGCACCACAATGTAAATGAGCCATCCTCCTATGCCAAAGCTCCCCCAAATCTCGTCCATTGCTATTGCTACTAACCAATACACAGGCAGGTTCAAACTATAGCTTGTACAGTTTTTCCTTCCTTACTCCCAACACTTTTCCCATGCTAGCGTTGGAGCCCTTTGGATGTATGAACACTCTTCCATCTCAGAAAGTGACCACATATCCCTTATCTTCTAAGGCTGAAACAGAAATCAGATTTTTAGTCAAACCAAGAACAAACAAAACATCATTAGTTGACAAAGGCTTACCAGACTCCCTCTGAAACCTCACGGTTCCACCGTCTCCTGGCCTGTACTTGGCATTGTCTCCAAGTACAATGTTGAAGTTGGCATTGTACTCCCTCAAGCTGTTGAAGTACTCACGCACCCCTGTCATGTGGCATGAAGCACCACTATACCAATGACCATGGAGGTGGATAGGCATGCTAAGAGTGAAAATTCATCCTCAAATTTGGCTGCAAATGCATCCATATCAGTTGTAGCAACCATTTGCTTCTCAGTTTTTCCCTTCTTCTCGTTGGGACATTGGCTGGTAAAATGCCCAAGCTGATGGCAAGGAAAGCACTTGACTTTGCTGGTGTCAAACGTCTTCTTGTTTCCCTGTCTTGAAGAAGTTCCTTCAGCTGAACTCTTCTTGCTCTTCCCGCTTGCGGTTTGTTTCCAAGGCAAGGTTGTCTTCATCTTCAGCATTCTTTTTCTACTCTCCACGTTGAGACCCCTCCCGGATCTCTTCCTGTGTGAAATCGTCCCTCAGCCTCTCCCAAGTAGGCATGTTCTCTCTACCCACCACACACTTGACAAATACATCCCACCGTTTGCCAAAGCCATTCAAGGCTATGTGTACCAGCTCTTCTTCAACAATGATATACCCTACTGCTGCTAGCTCATCTCTGACTTGTGTCACTCTGATACAGTTTGGTCAGAGCATCCCACATGTCTTTTGTTGTTTTCTTTTCAGCCAGATGTGGAATTAGATGGTCCTTGACACTATCCAATAGAATCCTCTATGCCCTGGCTTCTTTAACCACATGGAGGTCCAAGGCAATAGGATTATGGACTGGTACAGGAACTACTGTGCTGACATAAGACCACAACTTGTTCTCCTTGAGCACAGCTGTAATTTTGACCTACCACTGAAGATAGTTTGAGGCTCCCTCGAGCCTATCCTCATACCTCACGTTGGTAGCCATGAAAACTCTGATTCTGGGCAGCTGGAACCTTCGTAAAATCTGCAGAAATATTCCTGAGACTTGAACCTGTGACCTGTGTGCTAATTAGAGGCACAACTCTGATACCATGTAAAACTGTGATACCCAGCAAAACTATGATAATCCAGCCAACAGATTTTAACCCAGAAATTAAATGCAGCTCAGAAATTTAAATCAGATATATGCTAAGATTATACCAGCTGAGTATACATGCATGCACAGCGGAAATATTAAAGTAAACACACACAATGACACAGTAGGTACCCTAGAAACCCCAGTGTGGGGAAAACCAGCTAAGAGGGGAGCTTTATTAGGCTTTCTAAGAGAAGGTACAGCAGCAAAAACTAAATAGCAAATTCTTACAGTACAGTAGAAGGATTTTGTTCAGTTCTGGGCCAGCAAAACAAATGCTGTTCGCCCAGCTTCCTCCAGCCTGTGTAGCCTCCTTCTGGCTGTCTTGTACGGCCTTTTATGGCCTCTTCTGATGGTTGTACAAGGCTGCTATGTGCAGCATCAAACTGCTGCTCCAAAAACCTCTGGTTCTGCCTTCTTCACTCTGCTGAATACACTAAGAAATCAGCTTCACTGTAGCTGTTGCAAATGGCCCTGAGTATGGCTGTCTTTGCTGCACAGTATGGCCTGGAAAATGGCCTCCATTGAATGCCCTAACCAGCCCAGAAAATGCCTTCAACCGCAGCTCCTCTCTGCCTTCTCTCAGCCCTGCTCCCCCTCTTCTCTTGTTCACCAAATGACTGAATGAGCATCCCAACACCCTCAGCCTTGCTCTATACCCAACCTCCCCCCTTGCTGCCTTGGAATCAACGCCCAGCATAAGCTTCAAGGGTCCAGATTGAGGCGCCCCCTCTCTCTGGACCCCACACAGCACTAAAGGGTTCACTGCTCTAGGCAGGGCCCCACTCAGCACTAAGGCTGAGCACCTCCCTTGACCGGGACCCACAATCCACTAACAACAAATTTTGTGGCTGAATTTCCTAAGTAAAACTTAAGCTAACCTGATAAGGCTGATATGGGTAAGTTTAATGTCCCATGCATGCCTTGGGCACTAGGCAAGTGGGAATACCTTCTGCTGCTACAGAAAATTAACATAGCCCACACTTAAAGATAAATTTCAGTGACAAAAGGTGTTTTATTGTTGATAAGAATAGCAAAAATACGGTTGCTATGTGTATGGAAAAACAGGTTTTATTCCAACTGATAGAAGTTGAGAATGTAAAGAGAGGTGCCAGGTGAGGCAAAGCTCAAGAAATGAAGCCCTAGATGATGTTGCTGCTGAAACAAGTCAAAATCAGCAAAGGCGAGAAGGAAAACAGCAGGTATCTTATGCATTATCTGCAGTAATTCATAAGAATAAGACCCTCAAGCAAGGCGGAGATGAAGTGGTAAAGAAGACCCTCAGGGAGGGTGAAGATGAAGTGATAAAATGAGATGGTGCTTCCTCAGAGAAGCAAACACAAAATTTTGATATGTTGGACTGCCAAGATGTGGAGGAGGTGGCTTCAGTGAAAAGCCAATTTCTATGTCAATGGTGGAAAGGCTGAGTGTTACGCCAACATTGGCCCACTGGTGAGTCAATTATCAGACAAAAGGATGGCGAAGTAAACTATTTCATCAACCTTGCTAGATACAGTGCACTTCCAGTGGTTGTTTGAAGATCTTATTTTGTGGACTGCAAACATCGTGCTTGTCTAAAGATTTTGATTTTTTGTATTTTAAACAAGCATGTAAAATGACCATTAAGGAAGTGTGTTAAGAATAATGGTCATATTTAAAACTTAGACATATTATGACTTAGAGGAATAATAGAGACTCATAATAAAGTGATTTAATAATGGAGCATTTAATGTAGTGATTAATAGTTAGGTATTTGGGAGTTACATAACTACTCTTCTCCTACTATACTATGAAACAGGAGACCCCCCCCAGCCCCCCATGTCACGAATCCTACATGGGGACACGGATTCATGTGGGCACGTGTCGAACACGAATTTGGCACGTGTTCTGTGCACAGGACACTTGCCAAATTCGTGTCTGACAAATGCCCTAGACATGTCCAAATTTTAAGACATGTGTCATGCACAGAAAAGGACCTGAGCTCACGTTTTCTCATGCAAGTTGGAGCTGTGAGGTGTTTTGGTTTTCAGCTGAGGGTTATTTTGCCCTATTAACACTATTTAAAGAGGTCCCCACCCCCTCCATTTCACCCACCCTAGTAATTAATGGTAATATTAATGGTTATTTTGATGAAAATGAAAGATAAAGATAAAGGAAAATGTCACATGAAAGATAAAGATAAAGGAAAATGTCACTTTTACTTAAATTTTTAACATTACCATTAATTGTTTCAGGATGTTTGAGAGTGGTTCCAACCTCATTGGACTTCATATGGAGAAAGTACAACTTTAGGTCGCATTCAAAATTCAGTAGACTTGACAGTTTTCAAGATTTCAAGATTGGCAGGATTGCAATGTTTCCACTGGATTCTATCATGTATGAGGGTATGGAACTAGCATTTAATCAAGAGCACCAAGCCCTTTATGTACCTCAATGTTGGTGACATTGATTCTTGAACTCTTCTGTCATGACCCTAGTAAAAATCATAAATGTACCCTTCACTCAAGTATAAACGCTTATGTTGAACTCTTCTCTTTGTCATCGTGTCAAGTGACTTGATGGTGTGTGTGCACACCAACCTCCGTCTTATTTACAAGCAAAGAGTAGAGTGGTTGAAGGGAAAGACAAAGATGTGGGATGTGTTTCCTAATGATATGGGTTTAGACAACAGTGTTGAGTTGGCATTAGCCAACTTGGATCTTAATGAACCAGTGGAAGAGCCGATCACTTTTGATGATGGTGATCCTCTTCAGGGGACATCCTCCACACTAGCAGATGCACGGATTTCATTGGATATAGAGGAGGATGGAGGTGAGAGCAGTGGTAGTGATGTTGATCTTGATGATTATGACATGGAGGACTACTAACAGTTGCAACTCATGAGCTATGAGATTCTTCCATCTACAGTTCTAGTATCTACCCTATGGCTATTTTGCATTTTCCATTGGCATTCCCACCTATAGTATCACTGACTCTAATTCAGTATCTATGTACATTGTAATACATTTTGATTTTGATGACTTGATGACATTGAAAATGTTGCAGCTTATGATTCTAATTTCTTGTGTTCAGTGTTTGTCATTTGATCATCAATGATGTTACAATGTATTATGTTACATGTTTTGTATCATGTAAATCTTCTAGTTTCTAACAAAATATGAATCTTTGTCTATATTTCATTTTTGTATGTGTAATTTTCAAATTTTGTTCGTGTATATAATTTTTTTAATATATTTTTTTGTATAGAATGTGTCCTCTGTGTCCTGTTTCTAGAGTCATCATGTCACATGTCATCCACTAGTATTTCCATGTCCTCCGTGTCTAGTGTCATCGTGTCAGGTGACTTAGCTACTATATAATCATTAATGAGACATTGCACTAACTAATGAAATAAATGAATCCACTCTTTCTCTATCTAATGTGTATTCTTGTTTGTGTAAAATTAACAGCAGGTTCGATGCTCCATTCTAGGCACTTAGGGTTAAGGTCTTGTGCATTGTAAACCCTAGCCTTGTTCTCTATATAAGTTGGAAGGGCCTCGACAGGGTCTCTCCTATGACATGGACAGTGAGAGTTTGTAGTGATTGCTTTTGTACAGTTTTCTTTTAAAGTCAATAAAGAAAACAGATGCGATTTGAGTGCCACAGATTCTTAATGTATTAGCTATTACAGTTTTCAGTTAGCTTTGTGTTTGTATATCTAGCATACCCACAGCAGTTTTGAGAGTTCTTTAAGTTTCTAGCTATCTAGGGTTTTAGTTTGTAGGTCTGCTTACCATGAATTGAAACTTTAACATGTGAATAGATCCATCCTTTTGCACAAGTGAACAGAGATTCAATTGACTTGATTCCTCTAGGGCCCAAGCAATTTGTATAGAAACAAGCATCTACTCCAACATTCCCAACATATGAAGGGGAGGCAAATTTCTAAGGAAAAGATGCAAAGCATCCTATCATCTATGTGAAGAGAAAAATCACATGTAGATGATAAGGGATGCTCATGTTGTCGTTATTTGGGGGTTGAACTTTCCAAGCAGAGAATAGATGATAAAATGGCCAAATAGATTATGTTGACATTAATTTCCTAATAATCACCTACAAGAGACATGGGAGAAAACTTTATGTTAAACCATTCCACCGAGTTTCTGGGACCTATCATTACAAATCCGTCCAGCACAAAGTATCTTTAAAAGCTAAAACTTGATAGGTGATGCATGTTGATGTTTGTAGCATTGGACAGGTACTTTCACATTGGTTTTCTGTCTAACATGTCGAAGTCGTCATTAATACCTCTCAAGACTTAGGAAATTCACTTTATTAAAGTAATTATCAAAGTGAATGCCTTTTTATAATTAATGTGAATTTAATTTAATTAAATGCATAATTTTTTGCATTAGCAAATTAAATTAAATCTTAGCCATTGATCTCCAACGTTGGTGAGATCTAATCTCAACCATTGATCACTTTGGAGATCTAGGGTTTTCGATTTAGGGTAAACTCAACATTATAAAAGGAAACTAAGGTGAGAGGAAGAGACACACACAGAGTGAGATAGTGAGATCTCATTGTATTGGATGGAGAAGGACTTTCATCCAAGTGTGCAGGGGCAGGGTCCGAGGAAGGGAGTAAGGGGAACAAAGGAAGTAGCAGCCAGCAAGATCGAAGCACAGATCTTGAAGTATGATAGGCTATTCTTGCTGTTTTGTATTTTTCCTTAGGTGGGCCATTATTCCAGGATGGGAACCCAGATTTTATAATAATAAAATCATCACAGTACTGGTTTTCCCTTGGGGGTTTTTCCAGGGGTATTTACCCAGAAATTATGTGTGCAAATGTGTTTGCTTTCATGTTTTGCTTCTGTTGTTTTTATTTCCAGCCAATATATTTTATTCTATGCACTGTAATTTATTAATCAACAAGGAAAAACACAAGGTAGTAATTTATCTAGTTGATGGAGATAGTGAGAATTTTCAACATGGTATTAGAGCTGAGACTTTGAAAAGGAAGCCAGGTTGCACAGATCGTAATTTTGCAGCAGCGGGAATTTTTTTTTTTTTTTTGCAGTTAGCAAAAATAAAATAAAAAGAGAGAAAACAAAAAAAGGGCAGCAGTTGTACGGACTCCAAAGTTGTCGTACATGTTGTACGAGCAATTGTACAGTCGCGTGGAGTAACAGGCTGCAGGTGCTAACAGTTTGTTAAGATCGAGGGCTAGAGAAGGTTGCCAGAGAGGATCGGGTTGCAGTCGGGGAGATGGATCGGGCATTGGGAGAGAGTGTTGGGCCGTGGGGCAGCTGCAGCAACAGCCGCCAGCTAGCAAGCCGCGGGGCAGTTGCCAGCAGGAGCCACCAGCTACAGGCCACAGGATAACCGCTACAACAGCCACCAAGGCATGGGCCGCAAGGGACAGCTGCCAGGAGCATCCATTGGGCAGACTGTGGGCAGTGAAGAAAACTGAGGTCCTATGAGGCTGCCAACTAAGGTCTGTCTTTGACCTTGAGATTGGCTCTAAGTTTCAATCTTCAAAACTGTCCTTTGTTGTTTTTTAGGACAGCAAACAGTTTAGTAACTTTCTGCCCATAATTTTTTATTGGTTAAGTGTTCTTTGAGGTGCCCTTGAAAGTGTTTTCGAACCGATGGTTAGCACGTGTTAGAAATAGGGAAAATTCAAAAACAAAATGCTTTAAAATTTTCTGTTCACTAGATCAGCATAAAGAAGAAGACATATAAATAGATCTGGAAGCAAATAAAATTTCTGAGTATGAAAAATTAACTTTTAGCTTACCTCCTGATTCAATGAAAGATGTACCTGTCACATGTGTGGATGTAAGCCTCTGTAAATATGCTCAGACTTTACTTTAGGTTCATCGATCAAACCTCTAGGGTTTGATCTCTGTCAAAGAGGATTGTGGGACAGTTTTGCCATGGATGCAAACCCTCAAAGAAAACAACAATAAAACCTCAGACTTAACAGCAATACCCCCAGCAGAAAACCCTCCAATAAACAGTGATTAGGCACAGGAATGAGATCTGGACAGGTAAACAAACCCTTCACTTAGCAAACAGAAAAAACCTCACTCAGAAAGATGGACAGCAGATTGATAACCCCACACCGTGACCTCTGCACACCACGCGACAGCCAGAAGGTAGCCCAACCAGCAAAGGAGAGGGCTCAGATAGAGGCCGCGGTCCCTGCACACAGGTTTGTGGCCCTAAAGAGAGATCTGGCACCTTAGAACAGGCCCGGCAGCTAAAGGGAGGCAGCTCAATGCAGGAGATCAGGTCCGGAAACCCTAGAAGGAAAGTCCGGCAGCTCTAGAAGACACCTCACAGTTCAGAAGAGGCAGATCCATAGTACACACATCAGCAAATCCTATGAAGAAGCTTCCATCCAATTGGATCTGCAACTTGATAACAAAAGAGAGGTCGCACCAATAAGGGAGAAGTGTCACTGAGGTAGCCGCAGCAAGGAGAGAGGGAGTGTGGGTGTGTAGAAATTCAATAGGGTAGGGTTATATTTATAGTTAGCGAGAGGGGTTAGGGTAATTAGGATTATAATTAATTATTGACATTTAATTAATATAAATATCAATTATTTAATTAAAACCCTAATTACATAAAAACCCCAATCAAATAAAATAAACCCCAATCACATAAAATAAAACCCAATCACCTAAAATAAAACCCAATCACATAAACCAAGAGGGAAAGCAAAACAACAAGGGGGTATCTATTAGAACAAAGTCAAGGTGGGGTCCATAATGACAAAACATGTCCACATGAATCTCATAGTGACCTATAAACTATATCATCACTGCATAAGAGGGTACGTCAACAATGTGGTCAAGTTCATCTTCATAAGCACTCCTAGATCTCATGGACCATCCCGGGAGAGAGGAAGAGGATCACACATCAGTACATCTTGGTATTACACCAAGATATACCTGATCAAAGACCAGGTTGCCCCAGAACACATCTGGGGGCCCTAGAACACATCTAGGGTCTTATCCACCAAGGTACAAGACCAAGGATCAACCCA
>SNQJ01S0181502.1:10054-39188 GCA_010110895.2 Picea sitchensis
TCAAGAACATGTGTCGATTTCTATATAATTTGGGTTGGCATGTTTGTATGATGGTTCGGTGAGTACCAACTATGTAGGATTAAAAACATGTGAACGTTTCAAGGAACACACACCAAAGAACATTCAGAAACCAAAGAACTATGAACCCATTAACTTGGCACATTTCTCGGCTTGGTGTCACACGTGTTTATGTGTTCCTCTACATTCTTATGCTCTTTTTCCAGGTCAATTGGAAATATTGCAGACCAAGGAAGGATTGGAGAGCCCTACTTATCCTTCTATTGGCCAGGTTCCCAAGACGTCGATGACCCTATAGACATAACATATCAAATTATCCCTGTAGAATGCGGATTGCATGAAAGATATCGATCTTTTCACTCATGGTTTTGTGCAGTGCTTGGCCCACCATGGCCTTCATGATCCACTAGGTTTCTCTTATTTTGAATTACTCCATGTCCCTTGTCTTGGAGTAGAAAGGGTCTTCTACGGAGTCCTCCACCTCCTATGACACGTGTCTATATGAACATTCCAATCTCTTTTCTTGGAACTTCCCTTTGATTTCTTTTGTTGCCCTCTTCTCCTCCAATTACAACTCCATAAATCTATTTCCTACAACCCAAGCTTCTCTTGATGCCTAAGTATTGGCTACAGTACCCGAGTAAGTGGATGTTTCCCTATCATGCCTCCCACCTCGTCAATATTTTCCCTTCTTACTCCTCTATGGAGCCATTGAGAATACAAACCAAATAGAGACATTGCACCCACCACCACTGCCAACAATCAAGACTATAATTTTCACTTGACTTCTTATTGCCCCAACACCACGAGGCCACTATTATGAAACCGAGAACCCTCCTCATAGTCCACTGGGTCATGCAACCAACTTCTTCATTTCCTGGTCTACTCTTTATATCCACCTCCTTGTAATACCACATACACCCAAGCTCCATCATCGAAAAACGATACAACATACACCCAAGCTCCATCATCAAAACACAACATGTACCCTCTTCTCACTTGGGGAAATAACACTTGATACAACTCCCCTCGCCTTCTAGATGTTGTTCAGGCATGAGTGTGAAATTAATCTATCTCACATTCCCCCTTTTAAATCGAAGATTGAAATTCTTCGATTTAACAGACGTTGTTCGGGCATGAGTGCGAGATTAATCTATCTCACATTCCCCCTTTTAAATCGAAGATTGAAATTCTTCGATTCAAAATCAATGTTGCTTGAAACCATGAATAGTTGTGATGTATCATGGCTAGCGCTTCATGCTACTCGAAACCAATGATATATTCTACATGATCACATACTGACCTATGTAGGCCTGACTCAATCAGAGCTTACTGAACATGGGGAACATAACTTTCCTATAGCAAAGTTTACAACCACTTGTTACAAGTGGGACCAAAAAACTTAGACCAAAAAAATTGCTGCAGTGTTTACTGGGGTGTGGGTGTGGGTGTTGGGTACAACCGAACATGCACCCCTCAAATTACAACAATTCATTTCTTCTTATATTTACTGCTCAATAATGCGGAAACGTTATACATAAAATGACTCAGCATCAACGATACTTTATCTTCAGCAATAACTTTTGTCTTGGAGCTTCTTCTCCCTAGAAGCCTCAATCTTATGTCTTGCAGACTATTTGCTCCATGGTGAATCTTCTTCACCAAAATCCGCTTCTTCAATTAACTGAGATCAACTCTCTGCTGGCATGATAAGCATGCTTACAACCACATTCATACTTCAACAAACAAACAATTCCCAAACATTTTGAGAATTCCATCCACATACACTTCAAACATCACATTTACATCCGCTTCTTCAATTAACTGAGATCAACTCTCTGCTGGCATGATAAGCATGCTTACAACCACATTCATACTTCAACAAACAAACAATTCCCAAACATTTTGAGAATTCCATCCACATACACTTCAAACATCACATTTACATCTGACACTCCAACTCCATCTGTCTATGGCCTTAGAGACTCGTCTATGGCTCCATGCAATTTTAGCAAATTGTGAATCTTATGGCCTTAGAGACTCATCAACTTTATGGCTCCACGCAATTCTTACAGATTGTGGATCTTATAGCAAATTGTGGATCTTATAGCTCCACACCAGGTGCAACCCAAAAATTCTCATGACCTCCTTTGAAATAATAAAGAGTCTTTAAATAATGAATATTTTTTTTAAATAATAGAGAGCACCTTTTTTATACATCTTATAAAATTTAAAATAAAAAATTTCTTGCTTGGCTTTCTCACCGATTGTGCCGATCTTTTAAAAATCACATGAGTGCTCCTCTAAAATAAATTTTAGGTTGCTTCTCCGGGGTTTTTCATGTGCCTGGTAAACCTTATCTTTGTGCTATGTGAATCAGTCTCTCTTATTATACAGAACGACCCAGTCTCTCTTCTTATAGAGAACGATTGCTCTGAACTGCCTGCTAAACTGCATCAACTGCTCTAAACTGCCTCAACTTTCAAATAAAATCCAAATACTTTTCAACAAGATCTATGGAAACTGCCATGCGAATCTCAAGTTTGTTTGGGCATTCCAAATAAATGAGCAGCGACTCTTCTCTAACGGGCGGCCCTCTTCCAAACATGCAACACCTTTCTATGTGAGAGCTTGAGACAAAAAACCCTTCACGTCAAACAACAACTTTCTCATTGCAAACAACAGCAGTCTCTCACGACAAACATCGACAGTCTTTTACTCTGCTATACAACGACAATTTCAAGATCGATTCCTCTTCTTTTAAAGAGAGCTTTTCTTAATGGGAGCAACTTCCATATTCCTGGTACGCCCTTTAGTGATGGAGTGAGGCTCACACCCGCTCTGATACCATGAAAAGATTAAACAGAGTCAGAATTGATGCAACACATTACATTATTGATGTGTATTCTATTAATATGAACATGAACATGTACAGTTGTACAATATGGTTACAAGAAGTTACGGCTTTAGCAACTCCTATAACGCACAATATAGTTACAAGAAGTCACTGCGTTAGCAACTCCTATAACGGTAAACTAACTAATTAACTAACTAACTAACAGTAAACTTACTAATTAACTAGATATAATTATTTTCCTTAACAATGAGACCTGTGTACTTTCTGCTCACCCTAACCCACAACTCTTCTGTTAATTACTCATTCTGCACAATCTGCTCTCTTAGTAGTACTGCAACTCCTTCATGCTAATGTGTACTATCTACTCACCCGAACCCTCCACTCTAGTGCTAATTACTCATTCTGCACAATCTGCTCTCTCAGTAGTACTCCAACTCCTTCATGCTAACCTCACTACCAATTACATGCCACCTACACCGGCCTTCCATCACGTGTCCTTCGCATGGTTTCAGTCGCGTCTCGCAACAACCCCTCCACGTGGGCTCGGGCTCGGACCGACCCGCCAGCATCCATCCCATCCGGGAAAGGTACTTATTATATGCTACTTATTATTTTATGAGTCCATTTGACTTATGAATATCACAATTTGCGACATGCATGTGCAGAAACAGTTCGACAATAATACTGTTATGTAGCTTTTTCTTCCTCACGTTTAGTTGCTCGTCTTTGACTCGTTCAGTTTCCCACCTGAAATTCGATAATGAAGCCACTATATTAAATCTTTGGTTTGGTTTTGCAGCTTTTTCTTCCTCACGTTTAGTTGCTCATATTTTACTCTTTCGGTTTACCACCTGAGATTTGATAGCGAAGCCACTAAATTAAAATTTTGATTGGAAATCTTTGGACAACCCATTTACAAAACCTTAAATCAAACAAAATGATATGAAAGGGAAAAAATTGAGAAAGAAACAATTGCCAAACTAGTGTTGGTAAATTATAACAGTAAACAACATAGAACACACTAAATTACTATATGCATAACGTGGAAACCAACCGAATACACTGATAGTGTCTCCATGTGATGTCAAAACCTCTGTACAAATGCTTGATATGTACGTCCCTTTTGGACAACCCGGCTGAGTAATACCACCAATGCGCTTTTTTTACTCTGCAAGTCCTTTTGGTAGACCTCGAGTAGCACAATTTCTCAACAGCACTAATTAGGTCATGAAACACAACTATTAGATGGCAATTAAATTGTTGTTTCCAACAGAAACTGATTGATTGGTACTGAGTGTCGTACCCAGATCTTAAACAGATCCAATTGCATCGATGACCGCATCATTCCATGCGGGCCGAGATCTTAAACAGATCCAATTACATTCATGATCACATCATTCCATGCGTCGTTCGGTAAGTGATTTTTATTTTTAAAAACAGTCCATTAACATCCTTTGATTCGGAGGCGACAAACTAGGAAAGATATGCAAGTTTCTCTCCTCTCTTTACTATCAAATTCGGAGACGACAAATTAGGAAAGATGTGCAAGTTTGTCTCGATTTTTTCCGATAAGTGTATTTGACATAGTACGATTCAAGTTGTTTTATGAATGGATTTGACTAATCCATGAAGTTATTTTATTAATGGATTTGACTATCATTATATGCAGCAGGCATGTACCCAAACAGTTCACAGTTCGTCAATATCATTTTGCAAAACTTTCAGTGGGGCCTATTGGTGGGTGTGATTTTCACCGAGGAATCAATTTCTATCATTTTGCAAAATTTTCAGTGGGGCTTATTGGTGGGTGTGATTTTCACCGAGGAATCAATTTCTATTGAAACTTATCAGGGATCCATTCTCATTGAGATTTATCAAGAATCAATTTCCATTGAGACTTTGACCAACTGTGATAAGACTCAAAGAATAGGCAATCCCTAGATAGACTTTCCATCCCAGTGGAAGTAGAGATATCTTGACCCTTACTGACTCACAAATTAATGAAGTTTTAAGTATATCTGACTTGCCAAGCCAGCATTACCAATTTCCCCATAGTAAAAAAAAAAGAATTCAGCATCTTTATATATAATCCCTTCACCTTTGTAAGTGATAAAGCACATATTCCAGTGATTGCACTATTCATACACATATGGATTGTCAGATTTCTATAGCAGATGGTATTTGTATACTGCTTTAATGTGATAGATGGGCACAGTGTAATTTTTGGACATATACATCGAATGGTGCACATCTTTAGGTGATGGGGATGGAGCGAAGCCAATGTCAAATATCACTTTTCCTTCTCACATGTCAAAAGGACTCTATCAAATGTCCAAATTGATAAAATTACACTAAACCATTCTGATAATGCACAAAGTTGAGGAATGAGCTACTCCTAGTTTGATTGTTCTCAACATATAATAAATCTTCCTTCTTATTTATATAAATCTTTTTGATAATTCAATTTTTGATAATGCACAAACTTGAGGCCAGAGTTACCCCTGGTTTCATTGCTTTCAGATAAATCTTCTTTTTTATTTATATAATTTTTTTTNTATATATATATATATATATATAAAAGTATTTACATTCTCTTTTTCAAAAACCTAAAACAATAATAAAATCATAAAACTAAAACAACAATAAAATCATAGTAGACATTTATGTTAAACTACTTTGTATAAATATAACTTCCTATTATAATTGCCAAAATACTAAGAAAGAACTAACCCTTTTTCCAAAAACATGTATACACCAATATTTTCAACCAACAAATAAAATTAAAATACTGAAGTAGTGTGAAACTTTCTTTGCAAAATGGTTGCATGATAAAATTCAACAAACTCCTAACAAAAATTAGCAAAAAGAACGATCCAAAAAAAATATTAGACCATGAGGTGTACAAAACTTCACTCCCAATCACTTTAATATTCATGGATTTTCTACAAGTTTAGATTATTAGTTTTGAAAGTAGACCAACATACACTAATCACTTTTACAAGCATAAACTTATTATGAAAACTACTAAACCACAATTTTGAATTTATCTATATCACATAAACTTATCATAAAAACTAATAAACCACAATTAGTTTACTATTTTATTTTTTAAATCTTAATATTATTTTGTTAAGAGGAGATGTTTTTTCTTAAAAGGTCATACATTTGAATCTTGAAAGGAGTAGGGTATGTACATCTTTATAAATTTTAAAATTAGATTATTATTATTCATTATTATGGAAGATTTCAAATAAGAAGCTATGTTTCACGAGTTTGTGGGAAAGTTGGAAAAAATAGATACTTGTCACAAACTAGTAGAATTTTTCCCCAATCTTATATATTATATATTAAAAAAAAATAGAAAAAAATATTTTAGATTACAATGTATGGAGATAATTATAATATCCAAATTACTAATTTAATTTCTCTTGATAATTATATGAATATATTTAACACAATACTTAAATTTTAATATTCATAAAAATTCTATTAAAAAATGACAAACCAAATATATATATAAAATTTTAACATCTTTTTAAAATTAAACTTTACATATATAAACTTTAAACATATTTTTGAATTTGAAGCAATAATCTTGTTCTCATTGGAAAATGCTAAATAATATTACTCTTGTAATATGAAAATACAATAAAAGTCAATGATATGGTTAGTTGATAGCAACAACACACTAGAGCAAATACAAATGTTTTTCATGGACATAGTATTGATTTATTAGACTTTTATGTTTAACCTAAGCTTTAAGACAAACATACATACATTAAAAAAAATTCATATCCACAATTATAAAGTGTGTATTATTAAGTTTTTTTATTTATATGATTTTTGAAATAATATTTATCTATAGTTTAGTCTTGTTTTATAGTGATATTTTGAATAAATATAATAAAAATATTTGTAATAAATTATGTGTTTATAATAAAGGAATAAAAATATTTACATTTTAATTTATTAATATGAAAAAATGATATTTATTATTTCAAAAAAATTATAAATATAATTTTAATTTAAACTTTTCTATGTTGAAAACTCTTTGTGAAGCTCTCATTTCCTTGATGTTGAATCTCCCCAAAAACTTCCAAATCCCCAAAATAGTCCTGATCAATTGAAATGTCTAAAACAAGTTTTAGAAATATTAGAAATGTAAAAAATGGTTCCCATACAACAATGAAAATGAGTATCTGTTATTTTATATTATTATAATTTTATTAAAAAGATTAAAATTTTCAATTATAAAAAGAAAAAAGACTACTATCTTCTTTTACTTATAACCTTATCGTTTGCAATACTACAAAGAGCAATTTTGAATTCAAACATGAGGAAACATCTTTGATAAAATATGGATCCATGTAGTGTCCATTGTCGTTATCAGAGGGCAGTTAATGTCAGTTATTACTTTAGAAAGTTAACCACCCGACAGTCTTTTTTTTTATGCCTGGCTCTCGGGGAGATGGCTACATGTTTTTTAATGAACAAATACCATGTTTGGCCAGAGTAAATTAGTTTTGGTTCGGGTGCTTGTACTCTTTTGATATAATATGCTACTTTCATATTATTTTATGAGTCGATTTGACGTATGAGTATCAGAATTTGCAACATGCATGTGCCTAAACAGTTGTGCAATAATACTTCTGAAAAATCTCAACAGCATATTACTGTTATGTAGCTTTTTCATCCTTTTAATCTCTCAGTTTCCCACCACCTGAGATATGATAAATTAAAACTTTGGTTGGAAATCTCTGGACACCCAATTTACAAAACGGTAATTCAAACCAAATGATATTTAGGGGAATTAAAAAAAATAAAAATGCCAAACTATGTATATCCCGTGTTGGTAAATTTTAACAGCAAACTCTACAGAACCCACTAAATTGCTATATCCAAATGTATGGATGTGGGAACCAACCTAATACCCTGCACAGTGTGTCAAAAACTATGTACAATTGCGCACGTCTTTTGGGCTCAACCCGGTTGAGCAATACATGTTGGATAATAATGACAAAATGTTATATTTAGAAAACTGTTAAAAGAGATTTCTATTGTAAGCGATTAGTTTGAGTGGTTTTCAAATCCACAAATTCAAAAGATAGTTAGAGACTCTCCTACACTTATAAATATGTTATCATTTTTCAGCTTAAGCAATAAAGGGTGTGAGCGTTTGTGATGTGTCCTTGTGGTCTCACTGTTTGCTGTGCAAGGGCACATCACTGTTTGCTCTGCATTACTCTAATTTTAAGTATATCACTAATGAGTTTTCTTTTAGTACGCAAGGCATTTTGGTAGACCTAGCGTAGCATAATTTTGCCTAGTACTAATTAGGTCATGGAAGGCAAATATTACATGGCAATTTTGAAGAGGAACTGATTGATTTTTGGTGAGTGCCTGACTCGTTATTGATAAAATATGAAGCAAAGAATACAGAGAAAGAGCGAAGCAGAAATAGAATTTAGTATATTTGGAATGCAAGTGAAAGAGTACAAATGAAAAGAGTATTTAGCAAAAGGAAAAATATCTGAGCTAAATAAACTCAAACAAATCAAAAAATGATAATACAGCTAACCAAGACAACTAACAATGTACAGTCAAACTGTTGAGATTACATTATATTTAACAGTTATTAAACAGCAGCTATTTCCCTTATTACTGTAGAATCAGGGCCCAGGCCCGGACCCATAGATTAAACACATGCAATTGCATTCCTTGATTAGATCATTCCTTTGCAATTTTTCTTTTTAGAAACGCAAGTCGTGGCCAAAGTCAATTAGCTTCTTTTGATTGGGAGGCGACAAATTAGGAAAGATATGCAAGTTTCTCTCTACTGTTTACAATCAAATTCGGAGACTACTTTTTTCGATCAAATTGTAAAAGTTATTTTATGAATGGGTTTGACTAATCCATGAATTGTCATTGTAACGTGGTATCATTTTATGCACCAGACATGTACCCAACAGCTCGTCAATGTCTTTTTTTTCAAAATTTTCAACATCGTTATATATTCCAGTGATTGCAGTATTCATACACATATAGACACTCAGATTTATGCAAATATATATATTGTTATTAACATATGGGCACAGTACGATTTTTGCACATATACATTGAATGGTGCATATCTACCCCTATGTTGCCATTATTTAATCCCCTTAGGTGTTGAGAAGGAGAGAAACCAAATTGGCAATGTGAAACACCATTCCCTCGCACATAAAATGACTCTATCAAATGTCCAGTTGATTAAATCATATTTTTCAGATAAATCTTTCTCTCATTATTTATATCAATTTTTTTAATAGTTCAAAATAATAGTTCAAAATAGCTTAATGAAAAAGGTTGTGTCTAGTTCGATGGATCCTTCTATATATATGAAATACTTCTTATATTTACATATAATTATTTACATAAAAGAAAAACATTAAAAATGAAAGTATTTACATCCTCTTTCCAAAAAACAAAATAACAATAAAATTAAAATAAACATTTATATAATACATCCTCTTCCTTTTATAATGGAAAAAATGCAAAGAAAAAGTTTTCAAAGAAAAAAAAAAATTGAAATCCTAGAGTATTGAGGAGTGGATCAAAGTACTCGAATGATTCGATAATGTTAAAAGATGACCAAAGGTTTTTACCTTTTCTCAAATTTTCAGATACTTCTTATATCTGCATAAAATTATTTACATGAAAGAAAAATATTAAAGATGGAGCATATTTACAATGGTATTTACATCCTATTTCTAAAAAAACCAAAATAACAATAAAATTGGAATATACATCTATATAATAATACAACCTTTTCTTTTTATAATAAAAAAAATTCAAAGAAAGAGTTAACCCCTTTCTCAAAAACATGTTTACATCAAAGTTTTCAAAGGGAAAACAAAATTGAACTCTTCAAGTACTACTGAGGAGTGGATCAAAGTACTAGAATGACCCAATAACACTAATCTCCAATGCAACCTTCCCTACAAAATGACTGCATGTTCAAACTGACAATCTCCCAACAAGAACTGGCAAAAGAACAATCTCAAAAGAGGTGTTTCACTATTTCCAGCTAAAGGTAGGAATGGTAAAGCCCAACTGAAGTGGTAAATCACTAGCCACTCAAAACACCCATTGTTTGCAGTTGACTCAATCTCTTGAGCTAATTTGACTCCTTCATGTGACCTCAATATTAATCTTTGAGTTTGAATATGGGGTAGGTCCAACTCTAGTCATACATTGAAAACCTTCTTACACGTCTTGGAATTCATGGGCTTCTCTATTTGAAAAAACCTTCATGAAGTTCTTTGCTATGGATAATGACTGATCGTTTTGATGGAACAGATGTGCTTGTTAAGCATACCACAATAATCCATAAGTAAAGATAAATGTCTATATGTTGTTTTGTTTGAGTTGTATTCACCTCGCATTAATATGTTGGCTACTACTATGATGGTTCTTGGGGAGACCCATAGGTAAAACTTAAATGCATAGCATCTACTTATCATATCAAAGAAACTCTCGTATCACTCCACTTCCTTTACACTCATTTGCATATGCAATACTTATATACAAATCTGAAAGGGTGAGCAAAATGTAAACAATAAAAAGGAACTTGAAAGAACTACTAATAGTGTCAGAAGTACAAGTAAACCCGTTGGGGCTATGGACATTTGCTAGAGTGGGGCCATGCTTGTATGGTATCGAGGCAACTTCATCGGAGGTATGAATGCTCACTATAAATGAAACAATGATGGGAAAAGAGAGATGAAGAACACACTTATGTAGATGTTGGCTTGTTATAAAAGTGAAAACCCATGGTTAAACCAAATCAAATGAGAAGGTTGTATCAAGTTAAAGAATTTACTTTGCTATTTGGATCTTTGAAAAGGGTATGTTAGCTGGAAAGTACTTGAAATTTTGGATCATATCTTTTAGAAATTTGGCATCATTGTGGTACACATAACCTTTGAAAAATTGTCTGCAGTTTTTGGAGCTTATCCATAACATTCAAATTGGAATTAAAGACCCTAGAGTTCTTTTGACATGTATAATCATTTATTCTAGTGTGTCACCATTTATTTTCACCACAACAACCCCCCTTTTATTTTTATTTTATAAGAAAAAGGAAAATCCCCCCCTACCAAAATTTGAGCTCTAAGGCCTAATCCACTACTATTATGATCCCATTGAGTATTGTTTATCTACCTTGACAGGGTTACAGGTTTAGATCCTTATTCATTATTTATCTTTAAGGAGGTTTTCACTAACTAATAATCTCTTTGATCTTTCACTTTCAAATGTTCTTCATAATACCTTTGATTTATGATGCTTCTTTGATCCCTGTGTGATGAGATTGAAACATTTTCTTTTGATCCTTTTACATTAATTGGTTTTACTATATTTAAAGGTGTATCCCAATCCTATTCGATTGGAGGGTTTGATGGTCTATTTTATGACATGAAGATAATTTTATTTTAAGGATCTATTGTTTCCTTGTGCATTGGTTTATACTATCATCTCACTACATCATAAAAAAGTGAATGGTTGGTTTGAATGAAGAACATATTGTTATTTTGCATCCTGTACCAGTTGTTTTCATATTCATGCTCAATCTCTCACATGTTAATCAGAATCCTATGTTTAAAATCCATAACTAGAATAAGAGGATCTTGAATCTTTTCCAAGGGTTTGATATATTATTTTTTATTATATGCAAACAAGAGAAAAATTTATATTGATATTTCATGACATTTGTTTACAACAATAGATTGTTCATAAAAGGCCAAGATCATAGATGATTTCTTCTAAGAAATTCCTCCTTTTCATTTTTGAGCAATCCCAACTCTTTTTTTATAAATTTGTTAGTAAAATGGCAAGGGAAAAGAATGTAGATTTTATAACTTATTATCAAGTGTCTTCTTCTTGGTATAATGAAGTCAATTCTTCATGTGGTTGCAGTGATAGGGTTGCACAATTCCTTCCTATGCAATATACTTATGATTCTGAGAATCATTCCTAGAAAAAAGAGAAATCTTGTGCACAATCGAGGAAGAATGATCATGTTCACTTGGTCACAGAGTACATGAAACTCAAGAGAAAAGCCTCCAAGTGTTTGAAAGATATCGATATTATTTCCTCAAATTTCCTATGCCCACAACAAATTTTGAATCCCTACATGTTGAACCTATCTTAAGATTGATCATGTGCACTTGGTCATAGAGTACATGAAACTCAAGAGCAGAGCCTCCAAGTGTTTGAAAGACATGGAGATTATTTCCTCAAATTTCCTATGCCCACAACAAATTTTGAATCCCTACATGTTGAACCTGTCTTAAGCCTGAAGTCTCTATAATTATTATTGAAAACCCTAGATTTCTACCCATCTAGATTTGTATTTAACTTGTTTTCTCAAATCATCTAAATCCTGGATTTTGCATAATTTCATAACCTTTCATGTCCATGTATGGGTTGAACTTGAGTAAATCAATGGTGTATCATAGTTTGATCCAGTGGCCTCATTTCCATCCAATGTTCCTGACATCAACATGCCAAATTGGAATCGGTCTCTCATTCATCCTAGGTGTTTCCTTATGTGCCATACGATGTGTCATATCGAATCCAGAAGTCTGGGTTTTGTTCCTTTAGTTCCTTGTTTAAAATCATGGATCCTAGATATCTGATGTAGTACCTTTTTGAATATCGAACAAGATTCTGCCAGCTATAACCTTGGCATAGGGCATGTTCTATTTGCAAGTCTAACATGGAAATCGATGTGGTGTGTCATGTGTCATCTCGTTGTTCCTTCCTGAAGTGGCATATGGATCCTCCAAACTAAGTTTTAATTTGAATTTTCATTTGACATGGTTTCCTAGGTGTTATATCCCATGGAGAATTTGAATCTGACCTTTCCTTTAACAAGTCCCTTCATTCAAATCCTGGATTCTAGATCCATGCCTTTACCATATCCAATTAATACTTGTCACTTATACATTATATTTGCTTCCTCCAATGATTAGGGGTTGAACACATCATTTTTACCTTATGTGGTACCCAATGTGACATGTACATGTCATACAACATGGAATTAACATGTCATCTAGACTACATGTTATCATGTGTTATCCTACACGACTCTTATTGAGGAAAATGTATAAAGAACCTTACTCTAGAACTTTTAGATCTTATCTAGATAAGACAAGATAGTTGTGAATGTTGTTGATATTATGATAGTTGCAGGAGGTATTAACCTCCACGTGTAACCCTGACAAGAATAGAATATTTTAGAAAGCAAGAAGAAACCCTAAAGCCTTGGACATAACCCTAGAAGACAAGTCAGCTAAAGAAAATAATTAATATTGAGTCTTTAGTCTCCAGAAAGAGAAGTCAACCCAGAAAAATAAGAAAGAGCAGTATAAATAGAGGATGCCAGAGCTCATTTGTACACACACAACTCGAAACTGTTGAAATTCAGTAAGTGTGCAAGTCTGGAGAGTAGCTGCAGTTGTAGCTACTGCAACTAGTATTTTCGGTTTTAGGCTTGTAATTTCTATTGGTTATGGTTTGGACATTCTGATTGGTACACTAGCTCTTGGAAGTGTTACACTACCTTGATTGGCTTTTGGCCATAGGGTTTGCTTCCAAAATTATTCTCTTTGTCAAGGTTAAGGTGCTTAGGGGTGGCTTCGGCCTATGGTTGTGTGACAATATTGCTATATTGTCTTTTGTTAAATGAGCACACCTATTATTTATAGTATTTTATGGGCCCACACTATCTTCAAACAATATAACTATTGGAAGGTAGATTGGGAGGATTTTTCTCAGTTACAATTGTAGTTGCAGTCAAAGTTTTTGCTGCAGCAACGAAACCCTAACCCTCTTGTTAAGGAACCTTAAGTGAAGAGATTGACCTAATTTATGTATATTCTAGGGCACCCTAACCTAGCGCACCTCTTGGTACTCTCAACAATCTAAGATGTCAAGTTTGATTTTTTGTTCAAAGTCGAAAGTTGACCAAGTCAAAGCAGTGACGACTTACTCTATGAAGTCAACAAACAATTTAGAAGGGGCTTCTAAATTCAGGGCATGGGAGACAAGGATTGACCTCATCCTTTCCAATAATAAAGTGTTGGATATCGTCAAAGGAAAGATCATGGAACCATCGTTTGAAGAAGGAAAATAGAAAGAACCTTAGAACGTTGCAGTTATGGAGAAGTTCAAGGACAATGACATCAATGTCATGACTATAATAGTGGAATCTGTAAAAGACCAATTGATACCCTACATCTCTCATCTTGACTCATCTAAGAAGATGTACGATGCCCTAACTAATCTCTTCTCAATCATAAACATTGGACAAGTAATGAGTCTAAAGAATGAGGTTCGTGACATGAAAATGAATGATGATGAAAGCATAACATTATACTTTGTGATAATATCTCAGTTAAGAGATGAAATACAAGATATTGAAGAAATCATTTCAAGGAACTGGTAAATATAGTACTCAACATCCTTCCCAAGACATGGGATGCATTTTTCGCAAGCATGAACACAAGAAAGGAATATATCACATATGAAGAACTTTGGACTTGATTTGCACAATAAGAATCAAGCATTAGCACAAAAGAGAAATCCCAAACGAAATACGATGATTAAGCCTTCACAACAAAAATTCAAGAATTTCAGGAATAAGAGGAAGTTTGGCCTAAGAAAGGAAACAAATGAAGCATCAGTTGCCGAAGAATGGGAACCCTCGAAGAAGGCCAAGAAAGATAAAACAGACTTCCTCTTCTAAGACAAGGTAACAATATTCTTCATAGTTCTTGTACAAACCATGTTAACATAGTTTTTGTACATATATTGCATATATATTTCTTAGAAAATAATATGTTCAAGTGATACCTATGGAAGAATAACAAGATAAGGATTGCTATCACGATGACTACAAGTCAAGGAATAGAAAAGATGAAGTACTTTGACAATCCTTGGTAACAATTCATGTGGAAGCT
Organism: Picea sitchensis; assembly: GCA_010110895.2. NCBI lineage: Eukaryota > Viridiplantae > Streptophyta > Pinopsida > Pinales > Pinaceae > Picea > Picea sitchensis. The sequence goes on from SNQJ01S0181502.1 coordinate 24,932, forward strand.
ATTACACAAGTAACAACTGCAAGATAAGCCAAAATCATAATCAAAGCTTGAAGAAACCCAGAATAAGTCAAAACAGAAAGAAGTCGACAATCAAGAGGAAATTAGAAAAAGACTTGTGATACTTTGCAGAGGGCAATAAGGATGCAAATGAAGGCGTAGACTCTCTTAGATGGAGGGAGATGATTACAAAATTCCAAAAATAAGTGAATGCATTCATGCATGAAGCAAGGATTAGGAGGGAACTAATCCTAAATGATATGATCCATTGAGGATTATGAAGTATCTATCCACATTCCAAATTCCAATTGAAAGTAGCAACCATGATAAACAACACATATTTAGTTTGACTCTAGAAGAAGTCTTCTTCGAAAAGAAGCCTTAAAGTATCCTTGGTTGTCCATCTACATCCATGATCCTATGATGAAAGGAAGAAATTGGAATCTCCAAGGAATATAAAAGACCCCTATAGATAAAGAGATACACGAGGAAGAACATGCAGATTCCAAGAAAGAAATAAAAACAAGAACAACCAGTTATTATACCAAGAATCACAAGACTACCAACTTGGTTTGAACCCACTGAGAAGTAATCGAGCAGAAGAAATGGAAGTTATGATAAATAACAATGTGAAAAATACTTATGAATGGAAGCATTGCAATATTCAAAGATTATTACAGAAGGAGGAAGAACACTATGACAACAACTTGTTCTAGCAAACCAGATATACCTTTTGTAGTATCCATGGATTGGAATTTACATGTAAAATACTATTCTTCCAAATAAAGCAAGTAAGAAAAAATCTTATACTAGAAAGAGACTCATGTATGAATATATAAGAAGACCTTGAATGAATTCAAACAACCTGATGCATAGTATCTCATATACAACAGAAGTGTGGTGAAAACTTTCTATGACAAAGATAGTGTATCAGAATAGTTACTCAGAAGTCTGGGATGATGGATTTCTAATCCATGGAAAATTCTCATGATGACAAAAGAAGTTCTACTTGGATATGTTTTAGTTTGAGCCTTTCCATGATGTTATGAGCTAGCAGGAAACAAAAGTGTTGAGTTCGACCATGATATATTGTAATGATCAGAGCTATATGAGGTCTTCAGAGAAAACCATTGTTCCACGACAGACCGAAGTACATTGAGATCAAGATTTATATTCTCCATGATGAAGTCCAGAAAAGAGAAGTGGTTCTCCAATATATCTCCACAGATGAGCAGATTGTAGATATTTTGGTAAAAGCCTCTGCCCAAGATGAAAATTTTGCATACTCAAGAAACAAGCCGGGACTCGTGGAGATGAATTTCTTGAATGAAAAAGGAAGAGATTATTCCTAGGTTGGGAGGGATCACTTATATGTTATTGATTTATGGAAATTCATTTTTTAGTTTGAAAAATGGTCCAGGATGAGCAGTTCCTTTCCAGTTCGAAAAGTGGTTTGAGATTTCTAACGGACAAGAATTTTCTAGTTTGGAAAATGGTCCAGATTGGAAAATCATTTTCATAATCAAAATGGTCTGGTAGATTGTTAATGTACCATAGAAAACAATTCCCCTTGTGTCTAGTGTGGGGGAATGGTTTAGGAAAATCATTATTCTTGGCAGTCACTCTGAGTAGTGGCCAAGTAGAATGGTCCACCTCATCGGGAAGTCATTCTTTCGAAGTTCACAGTTGTGAGTAGTTTCAAAGAATGGTCCATTTGGAGGTTGGTGAAGGACATTCATTTCCATTAGTAAATGGTCCAAACAGTCATTCACTAGGGAAAACTCATCTTCTCCAGGTCGGACTATGATTAGTGCCAGAGGAATGGCCCAATTACGTGAATGGTCCAAGTTCAACAATTAGGGACATGCATTCCCTAGGGAAGACTCATTCTCTCTAGGTTTCACTTTGATTAGTGTGGGAGGAATGGCCCAGGCTCAGAAATTAGGGACAATTATTCTTCTATGCTTAAGAAGAATAGCCCAGATAGCCCATGGATGATGTTTTACATTTTGAGGGAATATTCTCTTCCATATCTCACAGATGTGAGTGGAAGAATGGCCCAGATGACTCAGTTTGTATCATGATATCGATTTATGTAGGTTGATATCAGATGATATGATTGCTGTGGATATTGTATGTCTCTGGAAAGTAGATGTATGCTACTATGGTGGTTGTGTTCCACTAGTTGTTACTATGTGTCACTGGTTAAATAGTCATGTGCTACTTGGTGTGGTTCTGTACCACTAGATAGTAGTTGTGTACTACTATGGATAGACACAATTGTGTTCTATTGAATGACATTCTTCCGATTTCCATGAAGACTATCAATAGTGTTGGAAATGATTACCAGCTAGATGGATAGTTAGTGTGTTGGTGGAAAAATATTCTCCAGGCGGAAAATGGTCCAGGACATGTATTCTTCTAAGACGTATGTCCATATTAGAATAATAGTCCTTGCAGCCCATGATGTGGCTTCCAGCATTTGTTGGAACAATTATTCTTCTAGGACATATGTTCGGATTAGAAGAATAGTTATTGTATCACCTTGTGGAGTGAGTGACTTATTCAGCCTCATGCCTGATTACTTAGATGTAGTATGGCTTTGAGAGATGATGTGGTTGATGCTATCAGATGATACTGATAGTGATGATGGTTCTTGTGATTTGATCATAAGATAGCCTATGTGGCTATGATGATTCTACTAGTTGAATGGTATTTTTGTGCTCAAGACCATTGTTTTAATACCTCCCTAGCTAGGAGGGAGTGTTGATATTACGGTAGCTATGGGAAGTATTAACCTCCATGTGTAACCCTGAAAAGAATAGAATATTATGCAAAGCAAGAAGAAACTCTAAAGCCTTGGACATAACCCTCGAAGACAAGTAAGCTAAAGAAAATAATTAATATTGAGTCTTTAGCCTCCAGAAAGAGAAGCCGGACTAGAAAAATAAGAAAGAGCAGTATAAATAGAGGATGCCAGAGCTCATTTGTACACACATAACTCGAAACTACTGAAATTCAGTAAGTGTGCAAGTCTGGAGAGTAGCTACAACTGCAACTACTGCAACTAGTATTTTCGATTTTAGGCTTGGAATTTCTCTTCGTTATGGTTTGGAATTTCTAATCAGTAAGCTAGCTATGGGAAGCGTTACGCTACCTTGATTGGATTTTGGACCTAGGGTTTGCTTCCAGAATTATTCTCTTTGTTAAGGTTAAGGTGCTCGGGGGTGGCTTTGTCCTATGGTTGGGTGACAATATTGCTATATTGTCTATGGTTAAATGAGCACATCTATTATTTATAACAAATGTCACCTGAGGTTTATAGCCTCAAAAGTATTCACTTAATCCACAAGTATCAATTACAAAGGATCAACAGTGATTTTAGGTTTATAGCAATGTACAATAAAATTAAACAAATCTATGTGAGCTTATACAGAATTTACAATAATATAAACATGGAGATAAAAACTAAAGAAATAACCATATATCATGAATACATATATGTGTGACGGAAACAATAATCTGATTTTATTTCATTCTAAGACACAAAACTAAGTTCTCTTTTACAAACCCCCGCGAGGGTAGGGACCAAAGTCAGATTTAGAATCCTTCGATGGGCACCATACAAAAAGACTCTGACAACACAATGAAACTGGAACTAAATATCTAGATCAACTTGCCACAACATGCTGCCACTTGATTCTACAAGATATTCTTTATCAATCATGGAATTTAATTCATAAACAAAAAAGAAAACAAAGACTATCAAAGATAAATCAAACACCTTTAAAACAAGCTACTAAAATATGTGATTCAATTTTGAATCATGTTTCCTTCAATAAGACCCAATTGCCATCAAGAGGATTAAGCTTTCTAGTAAACTAGAATGAATGAAAATTGAAAATATCTCACTAATATAGAGCAAAACTTTTGGATGCAGTTCTCCTTCTATTCTCTCCCCCTTTGTCTCTTGATTTGATTGAGCTTTTATTCTCTCTCAATAAGTTATGGTAGTTGAACTACCTTTATTTAGTTATATCAAATTAACTTAACTAATTAGTTTGAGACAAATAAATAATAATAACATATAAATAAGGGTCTTTAAATAATAACTAAATAGTTGGGACCCCTTGTGACTCTCAATTATTTCCTTTTATAATTATCTGACATAACAAATATTCAAATCATTTAATTCAAAAGTATCTCTTTGTAACTCTCGCTTCATATATTTATGCTCAAATGATAAATACCAACATAATGTAATATAATCATTTCCCCCAAAAGCATTATATCCAAGTTGTCTAATAAAAATGTTCAAATGAATGTTGTTGTCCAAAACAATGTCAAATATATGTCTATTGTTTAAAACTTTATCAAAAAAAAAAAAAACATTGTCTTCAACATATAAAACAACCTCAATCATCAAAATCCATATTTACTATGTGAGGCATTAGGTCTCTTCACCCTACTTCCCCCTGCCTTTGTTACTTCTACCATTACTGCCCCTGCTGTAAAAAACTCATCCTGAAGCAAATATTCAATGAATCATGAAAAATTATTAATAATCCATACATGAAACTCCACTTAAATAAATCAAGAGTTGGCTCTATTATTTACTACAAKACACATGCAATCCATCCATAAAAATTTCATCAATTAATTTCCATATGAACAAGGGGTTGATAGGGTCAATGGGAGTATGGGGGGTTTGTAATGTGCGTAAAATGATATCATGGAGGGGGAAAGATACATGGATATTTTTCAAGAAATTATAAAATAAATCAACTGTGTATATAACCAACTCCCAAAATACCAATCATCAATTAACCTCCATATTATTTATTTTATTTCGATACATACCTCTCCTTAAAAATGAGTCACAACAGAACAGGGAGTGAAAAAATGTAATTGGGATAATGGGGGGAGTGTATTTTGTGTAAAAATGATATAATGGAAGGGAATCCAATGGTTATTGTTCTATCATTATCCATACCAAACAATGCCATTTTCAAAATCAATTAAAATTCCAAACCCTTTACTGTTTCAAAATTGAAATTCAACACTCTGCTTCTAAAATTCCAGAACTAGTGTTCACTTCAAGGATATTCATTTTTCATTTATAAATTGCATTGAAAAGGAATCATTTCATAATTTATTTTTTAAGAAACATTCAATGGTGATAACATAGCTCATGCACAATAGAGTCAAGGAGACATAGTGTTCCAATAATCACAACCAACAGTTGAAGAATGGATGGAATAAGGTCCACAACATTACCATCGATACTCTCTTAACCACTAAAGAGTTTCATGAAGTGGAATCAAAAGGGATCCCTGTGTATAAAAAAATTCCAAACTAATATTTCAAATAACAAATCCTCCAAAGTTCCTTTTTATTCTGGTTCACAAAAACTCATTCAACGCATATATATTTCATCCACAAATATACTCTTTTCTCATAAAAATCAAACATCTCAAGCATGCTAACACAACAGGCCGTATATCTTAAAAACTGTTTTTGCAACACTGTCATCACCTCAACATTGCCACATGTTAGATTGTATAAAAAAAATATAAGTGGGCTTAGCATTATTTCTAACATTGCACCGTAAACAATCAACAAACCCATGACTAAAAGAGCATGAACAATGCCTGTATTAAATGTTGGATTGGCCACCCTTGCATCATTTTTCAAATATAAGGGTCGATAAACAATCATCAACAGTGATGTGGTATAGGAGGATGAGATGACCAATAGTTTGAGGGTTTGTCCAAAGGAATATCCTCAACAGTCTAGCACCACCATAAGTTTCCACAGTCGTATTTACAGAGCTTATACAAGGATGCAGGCATGATAGCCATGAAATCCACACAATTAAATGAAAGTCAGATTCTAAAAATAATCCAAAGGCTTCGAACAGTGGTACCATTCTCATTAGACAGAGAGGAACCACTAAAGAAAACCAGAGGCAAGGCAAGCCCAAAAACTTCCAAACAATATTTTTTTTCCACAAGTAAAGCAAAGGAGAAAACATAGATAGTAAGAGATACCCATATCATTTTTAATGTGAATAGTTTACAAAAAACATCACAGAGACCAAACTTCACCAATAATCCATACACAGTAAAAAATCCCATAAAAATTTGGAAATGCACAGTTAGTGAGAAAATTTAAGAGCCAAATCTTGTCTTAATTAAAGAGCAGTGTGAAAACTTCATGGATGGAGCAGCAAAAAACCTCACACCTGTGTGTAAAATTTTCCCATGGGAATCAACCAGGTCTGTATTCCTCTTCCACGACCGAACAAAGTGGAGTAACAACAACCAACAAAGAACAAATGTGAAATGTCTAGGGTAGCATGCTCGAGGTAGGTTAGATAGACATGCATTTAGTGCATTCCATATCTACACTTACACATTCATCCAAGGGAAATATGAGAAGCTAACCATACAACAGATCAACCACTAGCTCCAAATTGATTTAATGCAATTCGAATACATCATAGTTTTCCTATATTTCAAACTTACAAATGCGCCAACTCTTTCAAAACCCCAATGTAACATACATCAAGACTTGGTAGGGATATTGTGTCCCAACCTTTAGAATTACAATTTAAACAATGTGCGCAACCCTTGTAGCATGAAATCAAGTTAATCACCATACCATGCACTATATATATAAAAGAATTGGAGTGTAGATCCTTCGCCAAACTAAATGCAACATAATAATACTTGTGAGAGACATATATGACAACATAATTTCCTCTTTAGTCGCATGACCCATAACATTATGTGATCAATTATTTTGAAAACGATTTAAAAGCCAATAATTGTAGATCTTGTATCACAAATCAGTCATAAACACATAAAACCACAAGTGTTGTCTTTTCATCATAATCACACAAGGGGTCCCACCTATTAGTATATTACTAAATATAAATAAATAATAATGCGTTGCAACCATTTGGAAGAAGGTACCCTATGTTTCACTTTTGGACGTCAACAAACTGGAGATTCCATAGGGAAATTTGTTTCCAACAGATTGAGAACCCAAAATGTCTGGTTTCGTAGACCAGTGAAAATGGATCAAATAATTATTGACAAGAATAGTTATGCAACCTTGGGGGAGGGGATATGGTTTAAGGGAAATAATGAGATGAGATTTTTGGAATAATTCATGAAAAGTGGTACGTATGAGGGGGTTTGGTCTTGTATGCATAAACTTTGATCAATATGTAACATTTTCTGATATGCTCTTTTGAATCTCGGGATGGAGGGAAGAAAGGGATAAACAAAATAGGGAAGAAGACAAAATAAACTATCCTACAACAGTGCTGAAAGAAAAAAGCAATTTCAGTGATGTCTAAGAGGAGGACATCATGACAACTGTGTATATATTTATTGTTTATTGATCAACAATACTTACAGAAGGACAATGTCATGGAAAAAATGATTCAAAATTTATCTCGAGAAAAGATCATGCAATCTAAATAGAACAAAAAAAGTGAAAGACAAAGCTAAATAAACTAAAAACCCAATTTATTATTTATTGTCAAACGAAGGGGAACACATCCTTGGAGTCAGTTAGGATGATATTTTTCATAGAGAAATGCATTTTCTATTTTGGATGGATGATTAATGAATTGAAAGATGATGCATAAAGAGTGTTTATCACCCTGCCAACCAAAAAATGTGTGTGGTAAGGGTAGTGATCCTATCAAGATCCATAAGAAGTGATTACCATCTGGAAGGACCTGCCAACTAACAAGATGAGATTTCGGCTTGATATTGGAAACATTAGCATGATCAATAATATTAGAATGATGGCTAGAATTTTTGATGAATATGATGGAGTTAATTGGCTCTTTAAGCATTATAAGGTCATCATTTATGATCTCATGATCAGGAAAAAAACTATCATGCACCCAGGGAGAAAATAAAGGATTCAAATGCATAATAATCCCTTTAAATTTATAATCATCAAAAGAAATCATGCATGCAAGGGAGATATGCATATCTTCATTGAATTCATGAACCTCTTTGAAATGAAACAATGGGTTTGTGAAGGAATGTTGCAATGTAAAATCTTGATTATTCTAATGGGAATTTTTAGAAAAAGTGTCAACATATGAATCTATATGGCCCATTGAATCCCCTCTTTCATCATCTTCAACACGGGCATGATAAATATGAGGGATATGTTATTCAAATCAAGAGAATCCTCCTTGTTGAATTCATACATGAATATTACTTCATTAGACATAAGTTGATCTTGAGTAGGATATATTTCAAAAAAGTCATCAATAAAGGGGAAGGAATAAAATAAAGCATTGTCAGAAGTAGGATTAGTAGGCATATTAGTACAATAATCCTTGCAAACCTCTATGAATATAGCACTGCGATATGCATGATTGTCCTCCTACAGACTCGTCATGAAGAAAGAGAGATTTGTATGATATTCATTTTTATCCTTTAAGAACAATTCAGAGGCTGATTGTTCATGAGGACCATAGAAAAATTCACATTGAGGAGGATTAGGGATGCTTTCAGGTAGAAATTCAAAGTGTTGAAAGATAGGTAGAGGAGGAAAGTTGATAATAAACTTTACAAAAATTGATTCCCCCATGAAAATTTGACTAGATACTATACGTCTAGACCAGTCTCCTTGTTTACCACAGAGGGAAAGTTGAGGAATATATGAAGAATTATGAATATCGTAAACCTCAATAGATTGACAAAATCTAAGGAAATCATCAATATGGTTCTGAGAATATTCCCACAAGTTACCCTCGAAAAGAGGACAACTAACAATTGACAATGAGCTCAAAATAGATTTATACATTATCATGCAATATAGGATTCGATAGATTCATGGAAAAAGGAAAAAATAATCTTATAAGCATAAAAACATATAAACAGTAAATACAAAAAATACAAAATATTAAAATACAATAAACCAGGGAAACATGGATAATGAGTTTTTTTTTTTTAATTTAAATTCCCCAGTATGGTCGCCAAATAAATGCTGAGGAAAAGGTATAAAGAACCTTACTCAAGCATTTTTAGATCTTTTCTGGATAAGACAAGATAGTTGGGAATGTCACCCGAGGTTTATAGCCTAAAAAATATTCACTTAATCCACAAGTATCAATTACAAAGGATCAAGGGAAATTTTAGCTTTATAGCAATGTATAATAAAATTAAGCAAAGCTATGTGAGATTATACATAATTTACAATAGTGTAAACATAGAGATAAAACCAAAAGAAAGAACCATATATCATGAAGACATATATGTGAGATAGAAACAATAATCTGATTTTATTTTATTCTGAAACACAAACCTGAGTTCTCTTTTACAAACCCCTACGAGGGTAGGGACTAAATTCATATTTACAAGCCTTCGATGGGCACCATACAAAAATACTCCGACAACACAACAAAACTGGAACTAATGATATGGATCAACTTCCCACAAAATGCTTCCACTTGACTTTGCAAGATATTCTTTATCAATCATGAAATTTAATTCATAAACAAACAAGAATACACAGACTATCAAAGATAAATCAAACACCTTTAAAACAAGCTGTTCAAATATGTGATTCAATTTTGAATACTGCTACCTTACATAAGACCTTGCTATAATCAAGAGAATTAAGCTTTCTAGTAAACTCAGAATGAATGAAAACCGAAAATATCTCACTAATATAGAGATAACCTTTTGGATTTAGTTCCCCTTTGTCTCTTTATTTGATTGAGCTTTTATTCTCTCTCAATAAGTTATGGTAGTTGAACTACCTTTCTTTAGTTAAGTCAAATTAACTTAATTAATTAGTTTGAGACAAATAAATAATAATAACATATAAATAAGGGTCTTTAAATAATAATTAAATAGATGGGACCCCTTGTGACTTCCAATTATTTCCTTTTATAATTATCTGACATAACAAATATTCAAATCATTTAATTAAAAAATATCTCTTTGTAACTCTCGCTTCATATATATATGCTCAAATGATAAATACCAACATAATGTAATATAATCATGTCCCCAAAAATCATTATATTCCATCTATCCAATAAAAAATGCTCAAATAAATGTTGTTATCCAAAACAATGTTAAATATATGTTTCTTTTTCAAAACTTTATCAAAAAAAAAAAATATCGTCTTAAAGATATAAAACAACCTAAATCATCAAAATCCATATTTACTATGAGAGGCATTATGTTTCTTCTCATTTTTGTCCCCTGCCTCTGTTACTTCTACCATTATGACCCCTGCTGAAAAAAACTCATCCTGAAGCAAATATTTAATGAATCATGATAAATTCTTAATAATCCATACATGAAACTCCACTTATATAAATCAATAGTTAGCTCTATTATTTACTACAAGGCACATGCAATCCATCCATAAAACTTTCATCAATTAAGTTCCATATGAACATGGGGTTGATAGGGTCATTGGAAGTATGGGGAGTTTGTATTGTGCATAAAATGTGTTAGCTTTTTAGCTCGGGAGGTACTCCACATGTTTTGTCTTGTATGTCAATTTAACCTTATGTTTACACTACTAGGAACTTAACTTTGTAATGGGTTTTTATAAAGTTATAAAGTGGTTCTTTTATTAAAGAGTCTTTTAATAAAGTGTACCTTCTAATTTTAAAGTGACTTTATTTCATAAAGTGCACTTATGTAATAAAGTGAAATTACTTTAATATTTTAAGTGATTCATTTTGGAGGGAATGAATCATGACCTTTGATCTTGAAAAATGAAAGATTAGATCTTGGCCTTTGGATTTAGGGTTGGGGAAGGTGAAAAGACACTTTGGAGGGAAAATGTCATTTTCAGATTTATAAAGAAATGCATTGGGTAGTGTGCAAGACACAAGAAGAGGAAATTGATAGAAATTTTTGATTAGGCTTGAGAGAGTAAATTTAGGGCATCATAGTGGGCACATTTCCCAAAACAAAGTCGGCACAAATCCCAAAGAATATTGATAAAAAAAAAATCGTAAACTTTCAAATTTCTTAAATGTGGCTTCTATGATCAAATAACAATGCATTTGAAAGTTTCAGTTCTCTATAAAGGGATAAAATACACAACAAATGACATCAAATACAAATGTGTAGCAATTGAATCTTACACGACTATTAACCTTTGTTTTGTTAAATCTATATGAATGCATGACATCCTTTTTTCTTCATCTCTGCGGGTTACCGAGACTAGAAAGTAGGAGCGCTATCTCATTGTCATTGTTGGTAAATTTTATGTAATATGGAATTTCCAGCAAGTAAAAAACAATGACCATGTGTACAAGGGTTAGGAGGGCCTAAAAATATGTTATTTCTACAAGATTGTTCCAAAACATGAATCCGTTGCTAACAACAAATTCATGCATGGCAAATTTTCTATTACAAATTCTCCAAAAGCTCCACTTGTGGTTGCAAACAAATTTCAATTCGATGAACCATCTCTTGTAATGGATTTTGAGACTGATCAGTCGAAGTCCTTTTTGAAGGAATACTATTACTTGGAAGCATCATCAATCGGTGTTAATATGCTTGTAGAAACTTACTTTGTTGATATCCCAAAGTACTAGAATGACCTAATAACACTAATCTCCAATTCATCCTTCCCTACAAAATGAATGCATGCTCAAACTGACTATCTCCCAACAAGAACTAGCAAAAGAACAAAGTCAAAAGAGGTGTTTCACTATTTCCATCTAAAGGTAGGAATGGTAAATCCCATCTGAAGTGGTAAATCACTAGCCACTCAAAACACCCATAGTTTGCAGTTGGCTCAATCTCTTGAGCTAATTTGACTCCATCTGACCTCAATAATGATCTTTGAGTTTGAATATGGGGTAGGTCCAACTCTGGTCATACATTGAAAACCTTCTTACAAGTCTTGAAATTCACGGGCTTCTCTATTTGAAAAAATATTCATGAAGTTCTTAGCTATGGATAATGACTGATAGTTTTGGTGGAACAAATGTGCTTTCAAATCATACCACAATAATCCATAAGTAAAGGGAAATGCCTATATGTTGTTTTCTTTGAGCTCTATTCACCTCAGATTAATATGTTGGCTACTACTATGATGGTTCTTAAGGAGACCCATGGGTAAAACTTAAATTCATAGCATCTACTTAGCATATCAAAGAAACTCTCATATCAATCCACTTCCTTTACACCCATTTTCATATGAAATACTTATATACAAATATAAAAGGGTGAGCAAAATGTAAACAATAAAAAGGAACTTGAAATAACTACTAATAGTGTCAGAAGTACAAGTAAACTTGTTGGGGCTATGGACATTTTCTAGAGTGGGGCCATGCTTGTATGGTATCGAGGCAACTTCATCGGAGATATGGATTCTCACTATAAATGAAGCAATGATAGGAAGAGAGAGATGAAGAACACACTTATGTAGATGTTGGCTTGTTATAAAAGTGAAAACCCATGGTTAAACCAAATCAAATGAGAAGGTTGTATCTAGTTAAATAATTTACCTTTCTAATTGGATCTTTGAAAAGGGCATGTTAGATAGAAACTACTTGAAATTTTGGATCATATCTTTTAGAAATTTTGCATCATTGTTGTACACATAACCTTTGGAAAATTGTCTATAGTTTTTGGAGCTTATTCATAACATTTCAGATTGGAAGTAAAGACCCTATATTTATTTTGACATAAATAATCAGTTATTATAGTGTGTCACCATTTATTGTCACCACAACAACCCCCCATTTATTTTTCTTTTATAAGGAAAAGGAAAATCCCCCCCTACCTAAATTTGAGCTCTATGGCCTAATCCACTACTACTATGAGCCCACTAAGTATTCTTTACCTACCTTGATAGGGTTATATGCTTAGATCCTTATTCATTATTTATCTTTAAGGATGTTTTCTCTAACCAATAATCTCTTTGATCTTGCACTTTCAAATGTTCTTCATAATACCTTTGATTTATGATGCTTCTTTGATCCTTGTGTGATGATATTGAAAAGTTATCTTTTTATCCTTTTACATTAATTGGTTTTACTAGATTTAAAGGTGTATTCTAATCCTATCTAATTGCAGGGTTTGATGCTCTATTTTATGACTTGAAGATAATTTTATTTTAAGGATACTTTTATTTTAAGGATCTATTGTTTCGTTGTGCATTGGTTTATACTATCATCTCACTACATCATAAAAAAGTGAATGGTTGGTTTCAATGAAGAACATATTGTTATTTTGCATCTTGTACCTGCTGTTTTCATATTCATGCTCAATCTCCCACATGTTAATCAGAATCTTATGTTTAAAATCCATAACTAGAATAAGAGGATCTTTAATCTTTTCCAAGGGTTTGATATATTATTTTTTATATGCAAACAAGAGAAACATTTATATTGATATTTCATGACATTTTTTTACAATAATAGATTGTTCATAAAAGGCCAAGACCATAGATGATTTCTTCTAAGAAATTCCTCCTTTTCATTTTTGAGCAATACCAACTCTTTTTTATAAGTTTGTTAGTAAAATGGAAAGGGAAAATAATGTAGATTTTATAACTTACTAGAAAGTGTCTTATTCTTTGTATAATGAAGTAAATTATTCTTGTAGTTGCACTGATAAGGTTGCACAATTCCTTCCTATGCAATATACTTATGACTCTGAGAATCATTCCTAGGAAAAAGAGAAATCATGTGCACAATCGAGGAAGAATGATCATGTTCACTTGGTCACAGAGTACATGAAACTCAAGATAAAATCCTCATAGTGTTTGAAAGATATGGAGATTATTTCCTCAAATTTACTATGCCCACAACAAAATTTGAATCCCTACATGTTGAACCTATCTTAAGAATGATCATGTGAACTTGGTCATAGAGTACATGAAACTCAAGAGTAGAGCCTCCAAGTGTTTGAAAGAGATGGATATTATTTCCTCAAATTTCCTATGCCCACAACAAAATTTGAATCCCTACATGTTGAACCTGGATTAAGCCTCAAGTCTCTATAATTATTATTGAAAACCATAGATGTTTGTTCGACAACACATGTATTCCAACGAAGGATGAACACCTTCAGTAACCACTCACATAACCAGATCAAATATCAACACACCGATGTTTTCACGTGGTAAAACCCCTACGGGGAAACATCCATGACCCCAGCCAACGCGGCCACTTGGAGAAGTTTATTAATGCAAAGAAAAAGATTACAGAGAGATTTTACAAGAGAGTTTCTCACAATCG
>SNQJ01S0181503.1:7747-19250 GCA_010110895.2 Picea sitchensis
CTAAGTGAATTATGGATATACCTCTTGTTAAAGGCCTCACACCCTTGCACCCACATTACCCACATCTTGGTGCTCTAACCATTGCTCTATGCTTGAAAACACTTTCAATCCTAACCCCTTAGTTCCTAGTTGTCCCCATACCCCTATACATATTTATTCATAAAGAAGTTTCATCTATAATAAATGATATATCTGTTTCATAAAGAGAGCGCATGTGCTCTTAGCCTTGTAGTTGTTGTTTGTTTATTCCCAGGAGGAGTGAACGCACATGCACTATAGTGCACACGTTCCTACCTGGAATTTTTTTGTGTTAAGCATACTCCACTACCTCATCTATCTCAAGCCCAAAAAATATTTCTCGACATCTACACAAAAAAATAGTGCACACAGACAAGTTTTTTCTTATTTTAGTATTGTTGTTTGATTCATAGAGAGTTTTGTGCTATTGCAAGACCATTGTGGGAAGAATTGGAAGACAAATTTGTCCAAGTGGACTTGGAATTGTTGTTTGTGTCTTCTTGTTTCTTCTTGGAATTGGAAGACAAATTTATCCAATTGGAATTGTTGTTTTTGTCTTCTTGGAATTGGAAGAAAAAATTGTCCATTGGAATTGTTAGTTGTGTAATACCAAGACAAATTTATCCAATTGGAATTGGAATGGTTAGTGGTCTTCTTGTGTAATACCAAGAAATATTCATTGTATTCTTGTCTTGTTTGGGTGTATGGAAGCCAATTTTTCTCTTCAAACATGGGGAACCAATGGATTCGAGAAAGAAAGTCCTCAAGAAAAGAGAAACTGATCGAAAAGGTATAAGAAGAAAGAGAAAAAGAAAAATCATGTATTTCAAAGCGTAGGCTTTCAAAAGAGGCCAATCCAATTTATAGTGGAATAGATGTCGTTGTTGTTTCTCCTCCATCACGAAAAGAAAAGCATAGGATTTCAATAGAGACCAATCCATCCAATATCTCATCAAGAAAGCTTGTTGTAGATGACCAGATGATGGATGATTTGCTTGGAGCTAGTTATACAATGGATGAAATTCGAGAGGCAACTGGTGTACAACATTGTGGTGAAGAAGTTATGTTGGTGCAACCTCTTGTTGGACAGTCAAACGTTCCAGAAACTAGTCAATCCCATGTCCACTCTCCTCCCAAATTTGATCCACTGGTGATTGAACGGGCAATAACTGCAACATTGTTAACTCCAGAGAAGGGACGTCAAGAGTGCCAGAATATGGGTTCATTTTCCATACCTTTATTGAGAAATGTGTGGAGAATAACTCCTAAATGAATTCAATTCGATGAAAGTGTTCTAGAATCACTTGAAGGTAAGTTACCTAACCATACTATTCATTATCATTCTTATAAAATCATTAAATAATATTTTGAACCAAAACCCGATGCTCCTAAATGTCAATTATTTTTTCCTTTGTTAAAATCTAGAAGTTTGATTGCTTTTAGGAAACTTTTAGGCATTAAAATAGTCAAAAGTTAACAACAAAGTCATCATATTGTTAGAAACCTTGTAGATGTTTTTTAAAAAAATGTTAATAAATCTCGTTCTAAAGACCGCAATGTAGCCCGACATGTCTTGACACAATCAATTATTAGCAAGATCAAAAGAAAACATAATTTTCTACAACAAACCCCGCACCTCATGAAATGAAATGTCAAAAACCTTAGAAATTATTCTCATAGATGATATATCCTTGACACAGGTGGAACAACATATTTGTGTGCCTCAATTGGTAGGCTACCTTGTTTTGACATGAAGTTAATTGGATCAATTAAGGGACTAGTACATGATTTCTGGCATGAGAACACTAGGCCTTCTTCCAACCAAAAAGATGTAATAAAATTGAGAACGAGATATAGGGACCGTGAACCCCATATTAAACACTTTCTTGACATTACATAGACATAATTGTATGAGAGATTCAGGAAAATACATAGTGCACTTAACTTGGGCCAAATATATTTCCATAAATGAAAACCTTGGTATGTTCGAATAAACACAATTCATAACACATGTTGTTGTAGATATCACATTTAGTATGTTTATTATTATGACACACACACACACACATATATTTTTTGTGTTTTGCATAACACCCTTTTGCAGGAATGCTCAGTTATATTGTCGTCGTCATCATCTAGAGACTTTATTCACAACGTCTTTTGTACAAGATTAGAGGGTTTTACATTTTATCAAAAAACTTTCTTAGATGGGACATGCCCCATGTGCAGTGGAATGACATTACTGAGAAAGTGTATCCATGTAAGCGATGAAAATGAATTGGGGAGGAAGGAGGTTTCCTTGCAAAGATTTAATATGTCTCATATGATATTTATGGAGGAAAATAAAGAAAAAAGATACAATTGGTGACTTCCCAAGTATGAGTATGTGACTTCATGAAGGAATTCGTTGAAAATACATGATATTATGTTCAACATGTTCATGCAGCTCGATGGAAGAACGAGCATTTTAGAATATTCAAAGATACATTTCCTGTTGAAATTATGTTATTAGTGGTTGATTTTGTAGAGAACTATACCCTTCAACTGTAAAATGATATTCAAATCCAATATTATCACTCAGAGAAGGTCAACATAATGGTCCATATCACATACAAACATGGGTTAGATAGTAACGAAGAAAACATAGTTATATTGAAGGAGTGCCACTTCTACATAAGTGATGGTCGGTGCTATGACTTAGCCTATGTACACCATTTCTTTCATTTGTTTTGCGATCACCTTAAGTAGAAAAAAATACAAATTGATCAACATTGGATTTGGTCAAATGGTTGCGTAGGCCAGTTAAAAAATTCTCATGTATTTCAATGGTTCTGTATGTTGCACAAAAAACTCAAGGTACCACACATTTGTAACTATTTTGAGTCCGGGCATGGGAAAGGGGAGCATGATGGAGCAGGTGGATGCATAAAAATAGTGTTACATAGGAAAGAAACGAATTTCACAACTACTTCCCTCATTAGAGATTTGAAATCTATTGTTGAATGGTGTTCTTCAGTAATGAGAGAGGGAACATGATGCAAACCCCCCCTAGGGTTTGCGCGACCTCCCAGCCTAGGATCATTTAGTATTATGAGTAGAATCAACTCTTTGGTTCCCCATTGGAATCCCAATGCAAATTCTCACAGGTCCCTCCTTCTCCAAAGTGCGGGTTCCATCAACCCTCACAACTCTCTTCTTGGCTTCTTTGAATAAAATTGATGGTGAAACTAGTTCTCTATGCTAGGCCCCTTTGATCATATGACCCTGGGTTGTGTCTTAAGGCTAAACCCTGAAAAGTGCTTCGAGATTCAGGCTTCGTCCTTTCCACAATAGCCAACTCCTATGTCCCTGAACTCTGAATCAACAAACACAAATGATGTGAGGATCAATGGTCCTCGTTACTCCTTTAGATCAACAGTTGTGATCTATTCAGACTTCGATATTTGGGAGTCTCACCTCTCTACTCTCCCCTTTCTTCTGGATCACTACTCCTCTGAATCGTGCGGATCTCCTCCACGCATCCCTTCCAGATCCAATGGTTTGGATTCACTCTGCCCTTCGTGACTTCGCGAAGTTTTCTCTTTTCACTTGGAAAATCTTTCGGAGTTCTAACTCCCGGATCTTCTGATATTTTTCCACTTGTCCTTCCCTAACGATGGGCGACTTTGCTTGCCTTAGGGAATTTGGAAATTTCTTACTCCTTGTGCAGGCTTAACACTTATCTTCCCGAGACTTGGACTGTTCTCGACCTCTTTCACTCCTTGCAAAATTATGCACGCTACGACGCTAGTTCTTCTGAGATTTTTCTCGCCTCAAACCTTGAAGGTTCTCAGCTATTCTGTGTCTCCTAACGATCTTATGGTGCCCTCCTGGAAACTCAATGCTCCTCTTCTCGAGCTTGTGAGATGAACCTACTTTGTCTTTGGCACTCTCCTTGTGCTTAATTAATCCATCAAATGGATTCTCTCAAAACTTATCCAAGTGTTGTCCTGGTGCACCCCTTGCACATGTATTCCTTTGGTTTTCCTGAATTCCTTCAGGTTTCCCAAGGAAAATCCTTTTCCCCGCTCAATGCACACTTGCAGAGATTCTCCCCCTCACAGTTTTCAACAACTATGGGATTTTATCAAGTCCTCAATACTCCAGAATGTATTGGTTTAGTTTGCACTCACACCTACTCAATTCCCTCCAGGCAGAGTTTTACAGAGTATTCAACAACTATGTGCTACACTTCCTCCTGTGTAGACTTTCCTCCAAGGTATTCAACAACCTTGAATTTCTCCCTTGAGTCTGTGAATTATTCTGGTGTGCCCTCTTGGCACGTTCTCCTCTAACTCGAAAGTGTTTAGACACTTACTCCTTGCATTGGCTCACAGAGTTTCAACACTTTGTTGTGCACTCCTTGCACTTAGAGAAAAGAACCAGAACTAATTCAACAAACTCACAGATAGAGGATTCTATCTCTATTCCTACATATGAATCCTAACATACACATCTACAACATAAACAAACATAAACATAAGTGACATTCATCAATAACATCCATCACACAAGAAATCACAAAAAGTGGAATATGTTATTTTCTATTAACGACAGAATGTCAATTATAATGTATGAGTCTGGACTGCACCTGAGTCTCGGCTCTCAACAACCTCTCCTCTTGGAATACAATGCATTTCCATTGATTTCCAACAAACTCTACTAGGCATACAATGCAAACATTTATACAAGAGGGGATTGACAAGATTTCCTTCCAAGCTACGCTAGTGGTGTCTAATCACCATTCAAAATGCCTGACTAATGAGGCAAATCACAATGAGTGGAAATCTGATCCGAATAAGATACATATCCATCATACCATCAACCACTTAAGGGGACTTTATCTACAACTTGTGAAAAAAAAAAACTTGGCTCTTCCATCCTGACAACATTAATTTACTTAATTACAATTTAAACTTCGAAGGAAAAATGAGAGGGTGGCACCTCTCCTTCCCTGAATGCGTATTGACATGCTAAATAGCTGGCGCGTGTTGAGGTGGAGCGATGCTCCTGCATCATACTCCACTGCTACAAAAATTCATGAGCTCCTGCTCATGAGATCCCCAACTCTGTTGAAATCCTCATGGATCCCAAACTTTCTCCTAGAGCTATCCTCCTGCTCCTCTTCTTTGTTGCTTCTTCTTCTGCATCTTCGGTGATACTCATGCAGGTTCTCCTCTATTCAATGTCCCTCTGTTGAAAACTTCTTCTGCTGACTTCACCATCAACCTCCTTATATCCTCGATGACCTCTTCCAGATGCTCTCCTATTTGTTTCTCCTCATGCAGTCTACTCATATGAAACTCCTCATGTTTTTCTAAGGGTAGATCATCCTGATCTCCCATATGGTTTTCATCCCCTGTGACGTTGACTAGCCACTCAGTTGTAGACTCCAATTCCACAAGCTTATTTCTGAAATGTTGATCAGCTATCTCCTCTGACAGACTAACTCCTGTCAATTCTTCGGTTGGTTCCATTCTAGCTCCCTCCAGTTGCTCCTCATACTGGCATGTCTCCTTTGGAATGGCTATCTCCTAGAAGCCACCTTCTAGTTCCAGACTATCCAACCAATCCTCCAGCATCTTCAACTCCATCTCCCACTGAGTGAGCGATTCAAATGGTTTCTCCTCCTTTATTTTGAGACAGACTCTAGTATATGCTCCTTCTCCTCCATGACAGTCTTAGCTTGATGTCCTTCTGCTGCTACCTCTGCAACAAATATGCTAGACTCTCCTTGGCTGCTTGGTAGAACTATCTAGATTCCCCCAATGATCATAATTCTCCCCTGATCTTTCTCTGTGATGGAAGTATTTAAATTCTCATCATCTTCATTCACATGGCTTGCAGTTCCCTATGAATCTTCATATGGGTGAGGCCTTTCTTTCGCCTTCTTCCCATCTTTCAATACCCCTTGCTGACATGAACTCTCAACTGAGCTAATTTCTTCTCCCTTGCCCACCTGGAAAACTAGGATGTCTCTTATGCCCTCCTGGTAGTTTATGACATCAAATGATACCTTCTCATTGCCCACCTGGAATTATTCGAGACCTATGCCAGATCTATTTCCCTCGTCACTGATATTTTTAGCATGTCTCAGCCACTTTTTTAACGCTTTTTGTTGCCTTATGGCCAACAATTTCTGAACATGCCAGCTAGTTATCCTTTTCAAAGGCCACTCGTATCTCCAGCGTATCTTCGCCTCCTATTGCATATTTAATGTTATCTTCTCCATCTCTTCTCGTATTTCACTGAGCTCGTTGTCCATTTCCATTTTACTTTTCTGCGAGCAACATTCTCTTCGACCACGCTTATGGACTTAAGTATCTATATTTATCACCTGCATCCCCTCTGGTTATTTACTATCTGTTGCACACCTTGCAACAGTCCCTACAGAGAATCACACTCTATCTCCTTGCCTACAAAAATCAATTTTGTGGCTATGATACCACTTTATGCAACAACCCCCCCTCTAGGGGGTTCTACGACCTCCCATTCTAGGATCATTCAATCTTTTGATTCGGATTGACTCGTCAGTTCCCTACTAGAATCCCAATGCAAATTCTCATAGGTCCCTCTTTCTCCAAAGTGCGGGTTCCATCAACCCCCTCGGCTCTCTTCTTGGCTTCCTTGAATAAAATTTATGGCGACACTAGTTCTCTGTGCTAGGCCCCTTTGATCATATGACCTCGGGTTGTGTCTTGGGGCTAAACCCTAAAAACTTCTTTGGGCTTTGGGCTTCGACATTTCTACAATAGCCAACTCCTATGTTCCCGAACTCCAAATCGACGAACATAAATGATGCGAAGATCAACGATTGTGATCTATTCAGTCTCCGACCTTCAGGAGTCTCACCTCTCTAGTCTCCCCTTTCTTCTGGAGAGTTACTCCTTCAAATCATGTGTATCTCCTCCACGCGTCCCTTTCAGATCCAACGGTCTAGATTCACTCTGCCCTTCACGACTTCACGAAGTTTTCTCTTTTCCCTTGGAAAATATTACAGAGTTCTAAATCTCGGATTTCCTGATCTTTCACCACCTGTCCTTCCCTGACGATGGGTGACTTTTCTTACCTTTGGTACTTTAGCAAGTCGTTACTCCTTGTGCAGGATTAACACTTATCTTTTTGAGACTTGGACTATTCTCGGCCTCTTTCACTCCTTGCAGAATTCTATGCGCTACGGTGCTAGTTCTTCTAAACTTTTGCTCGGCTCAAACCGTGAAGTTTCTCAACTCTTCTACGTCCCCTAAGCATCTTCTGGTGACCTCCTGGGAACTCAATGTTTGTCTTCCCGATCTTGTGAGATAAACCCACTTCATCTTTGGCGCTCTCCTTGCGCTTAATTAAGCCATCAAATGACTTCTCTCAACACTTATCCAAGTGTTGGCCTGGAGCCCTCCTTGCACAGGTCTTCCTTTGGTTTTCCTGAATTCCTTTAGGTTTCCCAAGGAAACTCCTTTTCCCCACTCAATGCACACTTGCAGAGCTTATCCCCCTCATATTTTTCAGCAACTCTGGGATTTTCTCAATTCCTCAATACTCCAGAATGTGTTGGTTTTGTGTGCGCTCGTACCAACTCAATTCCCTCCAGACAGAGTTTTACAGAGTATTCAACAACTCTGTGCTACGGTTCCTGCTGCGTAGACTTTCCTCCAAGGTATTAAGAAACCTTGAAGTTCTCCCTTGAATCTATGAATTATTCTGGTGTTCCCTCCTAGCACATTCTCCTCTCACTCAAAAGAGTTCAGACACACACTCCTTGCGTTGGCTCATAGAGTTTCAACACTCTATCCTGTACTCCTTGCACTTATCCAAAAGAACAAGAACTAATTCAACAAACTCATAGATAGAGGATTCTATCTCTATCCCTGCAGAGGAATCCTAACATACACATCTATAGCATAAACAAACATAAACATAAGTGACATTCATCAATAACATCCATCACACAGGAAATCACAAACAATGGAATTTGTTAGTTTCTATTAACGACAAAATATCAATTACAATGTATGAGTCTGGACTGCAACTCAGTCTTATCTCTCAACAACCTCTCCTCTTGGCCTACAATGGTTTTCAATTGATTTCCAACAACCTCTACTGGGCATACAATACAAACATTTATACAAGAGGGGCTCGACGAGCTTTCCCTCCAAGCTATGCTAGTGGTGTCTAATCACCATTCAAAATGCCTGACTAGTGAGGCAGATTACAATGAGTGGAAATATGATCTGAAACAGATATAGATCCCTCCTACCATCGACCACTTAAGGAAACCTTATCTACAACTTGTGCGAAATCACAACTTGGATCTTCCAGCCTGACAACATTAATTTCCTTAATTACAATTTAAACTTCGAAGGAAAAATGAGAGGGTGGCTCTTCTCCCTTGAATGCATACAAACATGCTAAACAGTTGGCACATGTTGAGGTCGAGCGATGCTCCTGCATCAGAATAGGAACCCGTGAAGACCAATCACACAGAAAATGACATGTACATAGATATATTTGGGAGGTGGTCGATGTAGATCGGTCACAGTGGTATGAATGAAAAAAACTCCAGGGCAATCATGGATTCCATTCATTTCGAACATCAGAAAATGAAATAGTTGAAATATGGATGAGAAAACTCTCTTTCTTATGTGGTCCATGTAGTAGTAATGAATGGGATGATTGTGAATCGAAATAATGGGTTGATGGATGGGATTGTGTATCACTCCCCATTGTTCAATGTATAACTATGCAATTATCCCGTTTGGAGGAGGAACAATCAAGTATTTCAGTTGATTATGATCATGTCTCGGATCTCATACTATCAGGTTCATTGAAACCTTCTATTAATTTTTGAATAAATAGGATCTGTGTTTTATGCTTTGGTCATTTAGTGGACTCGCATGTTGACACTCCATTTTTTGAAGGGAACATATACGCAATGGTTTCCCCAAGAGATAATGAATGGGGCACTGATTATTGGTTGGCATGTTTCTTAGAGGGAAAGAATACCCTCATGCGATCAGTAATAGACTTTGAAGGAATTGAATTTATGATTGAGTTGATGGTTATTAAAGGAGAATATCTGACATAGGATGAAATAACATGGAAGAAATTTGGTTATGTATTTCAATATTATAAACCAGGTCAATTCATATACCACTTTACGAACTTGGTTGTTGGTGCAAACCTCCAACTACAAACAATGCCAAGCAAGAAATCATAAAAGGTACGCTACTTCTTGCCTTACTTTGATAATGAGAAGTTAATGGAGACCATTGGTATTAGAATTAATCTTGATGGCCTAATTGAATTACCATAGGTATGAAAAAGGAATAATTGAACAAATATTTCAGATTAGTGAATTATTGAAAATTTGGCTTCATTTTGTGGTTGTTATGGTATTCTTGACTTTCTTCATTGAAATTCCATGCCTTTCCATGCCATGCCTTCACTTTCCATGCCATGCCTTGCCTTCACTTTCCTTGTCACGCCTTGATTTCGCTTTCCTTTCCATGCCATGCCATGTCATGCCTTGCCTTGACTTTCCATTCCTTTCCTTCCCATGCCATGAATTGCCTTGCCTTTCCTTTCCATGCCATGCATTTCCTTGTGATCCAAATTTTATGAGCATAACAAAATGAATACATATTTATATTATTAACATAGAGTTACAATTAAAAATAACAGAGATACACTAAAAATTGGATTCTATTCATAAAAGAAATATGTTGAAACTATAAAATGCAGGTTGGAACAAGCTTGTTAGAATGGTGGCGGCTTGTCTTTGAGAAGAGATGTGACGGTTGTGCTCATTCACAAGAATATCATTACAGTGAGGCTCCAAATTCATTTTAACATCAAACATGAATGCCAAAAAAATAGACATCCAAAAACCTAACCCTAGAAGATGAAGAGCCAAAAGTCATGTGGGCCCCGTTGGGGTAAGTTGGTACATCAACTTCTCAGGATTGTAACTTTTGCATACAATCTTCATTTTAGGCACATGATAACCTGTTGGAAAGGTATATCCGAGGGCGACACATTATGCCATAATAATTTGACTTAGTCTACAATGTGATTGTCGCAGACCCAAAAAATGTTTTTTAGCGCCTCAAAACAACCCCAGAAGTTCACGACTTGAAAAGCTAGAAAAAAAACTGCCAAAATGAAAACTGGAATTGCCAAGATGAAATATGTATGTGATCCAGTTGGAATAGGTAGGTGGCCACCGCTATCCACCTAGATCACCTTTCCATTCCATGCTTTTCCTTTCCTTTCCTTGCCATGCCATGCCTTTCCTTTCCTTCACATGCCATGCCATGCCATTCCATGCCTTTCCATTCCATGCCATGACTTGTCTCATCTTGTCATGCCTTTCCTTCACTTTCCTTACCTTTTCTTTCCTTTCCTTACCTTTCCATGCCCTTTGTTCAATTTCCTTACCTTGCCATGCCTTACCTTACCTTACCTTTCCTTGTCTTATTCACTTTCCATACCTTGTCATGCCATTCCTTGCCTTGCCATGCCATGTATTTCCTTTTCTTTCCTTTCCTTTCCATGTATTTTCTTGCCATGCCATTCCATGGCATGACTTTCCATGCCTTTCCTTTCCATTTATTTCCATGTCTTTCCTTGCCTTCACATGCCATGTCATGCCATGACATGCCTTGCCTTTCCATGCCATGCCATGTCTTGCCTTACCTTGCCATTCCTTTCCTTCACTTTCCTTACTTGCGTTACTTGCATTACCTTTCCATGCCTTTCCTTCACTTTCCTTACCTTTCCTTACCTTTCCTTTCCTTTCCTTCCCTTTCCATGCCTTTCCTTCTCTTTACTTACCTTTCATTACCTTTCTTTACTTTCCTTACTTGCCTTACCTTTCCTTTCCTTCCCTTATCGTGCCATACCTTTCCTTCACTTTCCTTACCTTACCATGCCTTACCTTTCCTTTCCTTCACTTTCCTTACCTTTCCATGCCTTTCCATCACTTGTATTTCCTTTACATGCCTAAATGCCCAAAGTACTAGTCAATGACTCATTCATGCACTCGTGTGTTTGTTTAGGTTGTGTAGTGGGTATATGTAAAAAATTTCAAACACATAATTATTAATAAAATTTATTCATTCTTCCATGATGTCCAATAAACTTATTGATTTTGATCAATACAATGAGAGATTTCACATGGAAAATAGATCTTAGAATGGGTATCATTTTCCACCTAAAAATAAAGGTTTTGAGGTTATATTTCATGAAACAGTATAGAAAGTAATTCCTTTCCTTCCCATGTCATGCCTTGCTTTCACTTGACTTACCTTGCCATGGCTTACCTTTCCTTGCCTTGCCTTTCCATGCCTTTCCTTTCCTTCACTTTTCATGCCATACCATTCATTTCCATGCCTTTCCATGCCATGCCTTAACCTTCCTTTTCAAGCCATGGCTTTCCTTTCCCATGAAT